>JAVJAQ010001980.1:9774-214774 GCA_032362365.1 Zygogramma bicolorata
ATAAATGTATAAATGTTTTTGGATCTCTAACGCCTCCCGTACCAGTCGGCTATGGTAACCCTGGTTGGGGGCAATCAGCTTAGCATTTTCAAACAGAATCCTGTGGTCACCCTCACTCAGTGCGTGTTCCGCCACAGCCAATTTTTCGGTTTGCCCCAGCCTGCAGTTTCTCTCATGCTCTTTGAGCCTTGTTCCCATGGATCTTTTCGTGGTACCGATGTAAACCTTCCCACAAGTGCAGGGTATGCGATAAACCCCTGCTACTGACAGTGGGTCTCTTTTGTCTTTAGCCGACCTGAGGCTTTGTTGGATAATCTTGGTCGGCTTGAAAACCGTTTTTATGTTATATTTCCCCAAGAGTTTCCCAATTCTGTCAGTGACCCTCGGGATATATGGCAGATATGCATTTGCAACTACCTGAGAGTCCTCCCTGTTATGAACCGTGGAACTCTTCGGTTTCATGGCCCTGTTGATCTCAGATACACTGTATCCATTTGACCTCAAGGTCAGGAGCAATAGAGATCCAAAAACATGCGGACAATTTCAACAGAAAAGAAGAAGCGTTGAGTCTAAACAGAATTTGGAATCCCATTCTGAGGAAATCAAGAATCACTAATGTAATCACGGCAGGTAGTGTGGCAACTAACGATGAGGATTATTCCCCATACCGGGCAGAAGTAAACTCCAGACTACCTGGATTAATATAAATACGCCTTAAGAAATCGAAACGTTTAGTCATCGGAAATGAGTAAGCCTCTGAAGAAGCTGGCCAATCGCGCTAGCGAAACGTTAGGGAGAAATTCCAAAGAACGACGGCCTTCAAACCTGAAGAAAAGTAGTCATACTAATAACCTCGACCGCGAAAGCCTTAACCATTTTGTCAATCAACACTCAATTCAAAAATTCTTTTTCTATGAATATTTTCTGAAAAGAGATGAATTCTCCAAATATTCCAATTAAGTGCAAACTATAAATTATCATCAAACAATAAAATTTTCAGGTTTATATTTTGATGAAAGACTATCATGGAAATGAAGTATCTCCACTGATTGGCATTCTTTTCAAAATGAGAAATAGGAGATACCAATTAACTTAATCCTCAGGAAAGACCTCCTTTGGTAAGGAGTTTCAAGTTCAGCCGTTCTGTTGACAAAAGATCCCTGAGCAAGAGAGTTTCGACAGGTCTCTAAGCTCACAGCGAAGAGTTGGGATTTTCTCCAAGGGTGGAACGATTAACTTCTGACATCTGAATATAGATAGATAGGCTTTGTGATTCTGGCCCTTGACGTGAAAAATCACCTTCACAATATTTGTTTCCACTATTCTGCCTACTTTCGCCTCCGCCAAAAACTATATTTGTCCACCAAATCGACTTACACCGTACAGTGTGGTCGTGAAAAGTTTTCTTTTCACCCTATTTTTCGAACAGGATAGGATCAGTCGTACAAAGGTCACATCACTTTTTGATAGGAAACAATTTCATTTACACTTTTACTCTCAATCATATGTCACTTTTATTCACTTATGATTATATTTTTTATATTCAACTAGCTGTAATCCATATTCATGGGACAAAAAAACAATTTTTATTATTATATTTTTTTTGTCACCCACCACCAATTGGAGAGTACCAACTTTGCTCAAAAAAGAATGTGGGGTCTTGTTGATCCAATCTCTATCCAAGATTGGTTCACTTTTCAGAATCGAATGAAAATTGTTCCATCGAAATAGCTGCCTATATAGTCTAGAACTTTTTTATAGTGACTGTATGTTTTTCTGTTTTGATTGAAGACTTCAATCACCTGGTCATTGTGTGAAACATATCCTAATTTTGACATCGTGAAATTTCATCGTCTATATTTCAAAAAATTAACAGTTAATTATTCTTCACTGGATCAGAGTAAGATCAACAACAACAAAAGTTGCATGCATGGTTGAATGGAATGATAATTTACTCATGACGGAACAGAATGAAACAAAAAGGAAATTCAAAGAGGCTATTCGAATTTTGTTAAACTCTGAATTGAGGAGATTGCTATCATCATTGTTGTATGCCTCTTAAGAGAAGGGGGGGGGGGTTGAACTGGGAATAATCAATTAGAAGTAGATTGTATCAAAATCAACACCTAGTATAGTGAATGATGAATTATATTCATCCCAGTGTGAAATTTTGGCACTACTTACCAAAAATGCTTATCCATTTCAAATTTTCAATAAGGCTTGAAGAAGAGTATCTCCAGAAACGTCTCCAAGAAGAAGACTATGCGTTTTCTAATATACTTTCTCGAATTGATCTCCAAATTCATAAGTACGATACGTATCTGACAAAATTGTCCGTTAATAATGGAATAAGTATTTAAAGCTCTTTCTTTCTCATTTCCCTCAAACTAAAAACTGTATTTCAGAACATTTCCTAACTCAACTGTAGGCATTCTCTGGTCGTAGTGGGCAATCAGAATGTGCAATTATTTTGAATGAACATTGCGATTGGTTGATTAAACGGTACCTGAGAGATGGCAAGCCTACTGTGATACAGTCAGTGACATTTCATTTTTCAACTTTGCAGCGCCCTCTCTGGAAACATCGATGAGCTCCACGACGCTGTTCAGTTCCGAATCTTTCATGGGAGACGACCCTTTGCCGTTCGAAATATTCCCGAAGCAAACCGTCATACAGACGACTCGATCTGAGACGTTTCGTCTTGTTTTCACCCCCTTGGTCGCTTCGCAGTACTATCTCAGACTCATTTCCAACATCCCCTCGCTCGAACAGGGCGTCAGGAACATGGACATTTCGGTGACGGCGGAGAGTTTGGTCCCGGATTGTTACTTCGAGCTAGACGAGCCGGATTATGTCGGGAAGAGAGACGGTAATAGGGGTTCTCTTGAAGAGAAAACGGTCAGGGTAGTGGAGATGATTTCTGTTGGAATCGGAGAAACGTCTGTGAAGTGAGTAGAATTGTATTCATACCCTAGAGGGTATCGTTTTTCGTACTAATTCCATCTAGCTTATCTTACAGGCCTCATCCTTGGTCTGCAGAAAGACTGGTAGCCTTTTTTATTTTCGGTTCGAGCTTCTCATTTAGGTCACAACATAAATAAGATATTAACCCCAACGTCACACATATTTATTTATTTATTTATTGCCCAACAGAAACTCAACAATTTCAAAAAGCTCTATATGTAGGTACATAATCGAAAAAGTACTATCAAAAGCCATCACCACTATTATTCGGAAACATAATACAAACCTTTTAAATATCAAGTTAGCTGATTGAGGGGAAAAAATCCTCTAAATGATACAATAGTTATGTCGTGGGTTTAAACATAACATTGAACTCATCTAGAATTACAGAAATACTATCAAGAAAGATATCACAATCCTCCGAAATCAGATTAAAATTTAATTATTATTAACACTTCATTATCCCAAGAAACCTTACAGTTCATAACAGGGATACAACAAACATATCTCAATTAAAAACGAAACTCAAAAAATAAGGTGAGCTATAATAAATACGAATATAACTAGTATCATCAACAAATGATTGAATCAGGAATATCACCTTTTTATTTTTTCAATCAAATTCAATAAATATCTCTTCAAATGTTTCTTGAATAAGATTTTACTTTTCATTTTCTTCAAGTTTTCTGGAATTGAATTGTAAATATTAATTCCATTTTGAAGAATAGACTTCTGCCCAAAACTGGTTTTGGAATTACAGGATCTCAAGGCTGTGTTCTGACGGGTATTATGCAGATGAAAATCATTGACTTCACGAAAATTTAAATTAGATGATTTCATTTTGTGCTTGACAAATTGAATGAATATGCTCTCTTTGAACACAGAATACACAGGTGATTTCAGTAAAGCATTGGTTCTTGCCACACTGCAATATGATAACTTTTATTTCCCAAGAAACTACGAAGTTTATAGAAGGGAAAAATATTAACTCTAAGAATATTATACATTAAAGAAAAAAAGGCACTCAAATCAGACTGTTTCATTGTAGAAAATGAAAAAAAAAATATGGCATTAAAAAAAAAATAAATAAAAAATTGCCAATTATCTATTTCATTAAATGTTTCTTCAAGTTGGCTTTGAAACGGAGTTTTCCATATTTCTTCATTGCATCTGGTAATCTATTATAAAAAATGATTCCTGTGTGATAAATTGACTGTCGTCCTATATTAGATTTGAATTTCATCGTTGATAAATTTTTGGAAGATCTGGTTGAATGACTGTGCTGATCACTATTAATTTTGAAGATAAGATTTGAACGTTTTAGTTTGTTTTTAACCGAATGTATGAAGGTACAATGAAATGTTGAGACGTCTGCGTGACTTCAGTTTTGGCACATGAAAGTTAATTTTATCCAATAAATATGGTGAGTCTATCTTGTCGTATACTAAACCAGAAAGAAACGATAACCCTTTGTCCCCATATCGTCATTTGAAGCTGTCAATGACTTATAATTTCGATTCATATTTTTTCTATGCACCACATTGAGTATTTGTGCTCTGACAAGTGTTAGTCCCTTCATCTACCGTGTTGGTATGTTAAGAATGGTCTTAAAAAAATGGGGCAGATGATGTTTTGTATACCATCTGAGTTAATTTATCAATTTAGCAAAATGGAATACGAATAGAGATATAGGTATTTCAAAAAATAATAGCTATTAATCACAATAAACCTAATATAATTTCAGTTGGTGGAAATATTCGGCGGGTGAATCTAAGTTCAGGCCAAAGTTAGATATGGTTCAAGTTCTTTCTCTGTAAAGCAGTAGGGGAGGTTTCCTCATGGAAAGCACTAGCTGTAAACGAGAGTTTCGACCATTTCCGATAAGATACGATGATCCAAAATCATTGTATTTTCTAAACGAAATACGTCCTTTTAGTCAGCAACTCCTCGTATAAACGTTAATTTGACTATTGCAAAAATACAAGAACTGATATATAAAACAACGTTTAGCTTCGTTGGCATTTCTGAGATTGACATTTAAGAGTGGTAGCTAAATCAACTCGAATCTTTGACAAATTTTCCAAAAACTTCTACAGAAGAAAAGTTTGAACGATGATATATATATATATATATATATATATCAGTTCTTTCATTTTGGTGATAGGAAAATTTGCTTTATATGAGAAGTTGTTGACTGATAGAACGTTTTTCATTTAGAAGGAAATTTTTTTTCTTGTTTATTCAATATTAAGCTTCCAGATAGAACAGGGTTCTGGTATGAGGAAGTCAAAAAGATTACATCATAAAATTATGTTCTATAACAAGAAATTGAAAAATAATACTTATTTGATAATTCAGTAAACATCATTACTGAGTAAATATTTTTTCAGTACTTTTGCAAAATATGAATGAGTTTGGGCAATTTTATCTTTCCTGATAATTTATTGAAAATTACTATTGAAGGTAGTCTGATATTCTAGTATTGTGGCATGTAAAGCATACTTTTTTGACAATTTCATATTATATTTCTGAATATTTTTCTGTTGATTTATATACATGTTTTACTCTTTAATAATCAATTAGATGATTCAAAGTCATATTTTCTGCGATTTTATATAAATCTGGAGAAAGAGTATCCCATGGTTTTCTGAATATAACTTTTATTGCTTCGTTCATTAAGCGATGTATAAGATTTTTTTGTTCCTCATAGCATGAAGACCAAACTGTATTGAGGTATCAGATATAAGAAACTATGAAGACATTATATAGTAGAATCTGATCATTTTTATTCAAAATATGAATTTTTCTAAAAGCTCCCAGAAATGGAACAATAGATTTTTTTATTTTGTTAATATGATCCTCGAAATTTAATTTTGTTTCAATAAATATACCTAAATAATCATGATTATGAGCTTCAGCTATAGGTTTTTATCTATTTCCAAGTTTGATTCTATATTCTTCATGTTTTTTTTGTTCAAAAATCATAAGAACAGCTTTTTCCGGATTGACGATTAGGTTAATACTACTTGTCCATTTTTCATTATTTTGTGGTGCATAAATATTTGTTCAGTAGTTTAGACGAGAAGTTGCTGACAAATTGGACTCTTTTTTTCCAGAAGGAACTATTTTTCAATAGACGCAACAACTTATCGGGGTAGATAAAAAATCTGCCCTTCTACACTTGTATTCCAATAATAATTCTTATTTCTTTCAGATTGTGGTAGGTTGAAAACCCAGACAACTGCGGAACACACGTTTTATGAATTTTCCAAAATATCAATATCTTTCAATGATTATATCGATGAAAATATCGTAATAATAATATTTATTCGTTCTTTATGAAGTATGATGACATAGAATGTCAATAGTCAATGAAATCTAAAAAACTATAGTTAAAAACGTTAAAAATATAAGTATAATAGATTCATTCGCGTTGTTTTTGGGATCAACCAAATCTTTTATCACACTGACATTTGTTTCAGAACGTTCTACGTAGTGAACACATCCACGGGTCCATTACCGTTCAAAATAGAACCCATGGAAGCGGACAACCGTTTCACTTACGTCCACTGCAAAACCCCAGCCGGCTTCATCCAGCCCGGAAAAAAGTTCGAGCTCGTCTTCAGCTTCACGCCTCAAGAATTAGGGAAGATCGAAGAACGCTATCTCTTCACCGTCGAAATAAACAACTTCAGCATGCAGTTATTGGTCGTCGGAATGTGTAGGGAACCGAAAGTATACTTCACCAAAGCCCATGTCGACATCAGCGCCACCCTGTGGAAGAGCCGTTCGGAAGAAACGATTCCTCTCAAGAACGAAGAAGAATCGGAGCTGAGCTTCAAGTTCTTGAAATCCAGCTTCTACAGCGATGATCACGAGCAGCAGTTGACGGTCGTTCCTTTGTCGGGGTTGATTCCGGCGAAAGGTGAATACGAGATAAGGTCAGTGAGGTCAGGTGAGGTGAGGTCAATCATTCATAACTCCATATCTGCTTTGAGAAATATTTTTCTCCAGAAATAATTCAGATCAATGGAGGGGTTGTGTGAAATTCGGGTTTGGAATTCTCAGATAGTTATGATAAAATTAAAGATAATATGAAAAGTGATCTGGATAAAATTCTCATTTGGCTTCATCAACATAAATTAACTCTAAATTTTGATAAATCTTCGTATATGTATATTTCCAAACGATCAATCAACATTCCTACTAATCCCATAGTATTCAATAATAAATTGATAAAATATACAGAAACAACTAAATTTTTAGGTTTATATATCGATGAGAGATTGTCATGGCGAAAACATATTGAAAGAATTAGAATGAAAATATCTCCTCTCATTGGAATTTTCTACAAAATCAGAAACTACATATCTCTCACATTATTGAAAAATATATACTTCAGCCTAATCTATTCACAATTGCATTATCTCATCTCCATTTGGGGGACAGCAAGTAAATCTATTATCAAACCTTTGAAAACTTTACAAAACAAAACAATTAAATGTATTTATAAATTACCTTATCTAGAATCAACAATAAATTTATACAAACCGCACAATTTATTGGACTTAGATTCTCTCCATAAACTCAAAATTAGCTGTTTCATCCATTCTATTAAAAATAATAGTAAAAAGTCAGATATCATTTTCACTCAAATTGCTGATATCCATAATTACTCCACAAGACAAACAAAATTACTAGCAACAAATAAAACACAATCAGATTTTGGAAAAAAGTCAATTTACCATGATGGAATCATAATATATAACTCAATTCCAGAAACAATTAAAGAATTTCGCTCAACAATGAAATTTAAGCAAAAATACAAACAATTTTTAATCAGCTAATGTACAATATATTTTGCATGTAGTCAAGAGCTATGTTTTTTTTTTACCTTCATTGCTATTCATCAGTTTTGAAAGCCATTTCATTTTGACTGCTTACAAATATTTAATTTCGTTGAATGTATGATTTTTTTTCCTTTATACTTGTGAAAATTTCATCTATTGACTATGTACTTGTGTGTTTTAGTCCCTATTCATAAACATGTAATGTTTCTCGGGATAATAAAATTGAATTGAATAACATTTATTCATCCCAAGAAACATTTTTTTCAAATATATATAACGTTTGTTGTTCCCAAGAAATAACACCTATTTATAATGGGAAACATCTTGATTTCGAGCAGTTAAATTCAGTAGTTCATTAACAAAACCAAGAAGAAAATCACTTATACACGATATGGTCATGAGTAAGATATAATAAAATGATGAAAAAAAAGTTAATGAAATTCAAGATAATAAGTATTTTTTAAGTTTTCTCGGATGAATTAGTATTTTGTTATTTTCAATGTTTTCGGCAAGTTGTTATGACAGACGATTTTACAATAATTTGTTCTAAAATCAGCCAGGAAAAAGTCATTTGCTTTTCTTATTGAATAGTTATGACGCCTTCATACATAATAGATTCTTTACAATAATTTGTTCTGAATTCAGCCATAGAAAAGTCATTTGCTTTTCTTGTTGAATAGTCGTGGGTATTTATGGTAAATTTCAAATTCGAATTTTTCACGTTATTTTTGATCGAATGAATGAATACTGAAAGTTTGTATTTGAAAAGAAAAAGAATATCTAATAATCCTCTAGGTTTATAAATATTAATTCTTGGTTTCTGCTGCTCTAAATTGAATATACATCTTATTATTTTGTTTTGAAGAGTTTGAAGTAATAATAATAATAATAATAAAGTTTATTCAAAATTCATAAAAAAGAGCATATACATCAATTTGTAAAAAGGTGAATAAACAGTTCAATTATACCCGCGAAGTTAAAAACTTGTTGCGAGAGATACGAATTACATTTATGTATAATATATTTGATAAATTTGTAGAATTCAACAAAATAATATTGAAAAATTAACTAATTTTCTTAATTGAAGTGAGAGATTTCATGAAATAAATTTCGACGTGATTCTTGAATCCATTTTTTAATCTGTAGTTTGAAAGATACTAATGACTTGATCATTTTTATATGATTTGGAATCAAATCATAGTAGAATGGCAATAAATATTTGAAATTTTTCTGAGACATTGTTGTTTTAACTCTATTTTTCAATGTGATATTATTTTTATTCCTTGTATTATAAATATGATTATTGAAATTTATATTCAATTTGTGTTTATGGATATAAATCATGATGTTATATCCGAATAATTGTCTTATGTCCATTTTATGTGTTTCTATGTACAGATTTTCACTTGGATACAAATAAGACTTATTATATATTATTTTCAAAAACCGTTTCTGAAGAACTTCAAGATTTCTAATGTGGGATTTCATGACCCCTCCCCAAGCCAGAATCCCATAATTCAATTGGGACTGTATTAATGAAAAATAAAGAATGTTAAGGGTTTTTACGCTCATAAATGTTTTGAGATACTTGAATTTTGATAATAAACTTCGTAATTTCTTCAAAAGGAACGCTATGTGTCTGTCCCATTTCAGATGTTTGTCAATTATAACTCCTAAGTACTTGTTACTATCAGTTTTTTCAATGCTAGTATTATCATGTATTTTTAATCTTCTCGAAATCTAATGTAGTTTTGGTTTGTAATTCATTCCAGTTTTTTCCCCATATAATATGACAGTATCATCTGCGAAACTATGAATTTCACCTACAGTGTCAATATTAAAAAGGTCGTTGAGATAAATATCAAATAGAAGTGGCCCTAAAACGGTTTCCCAAATTGAGATGAGGTATTGGATTCTTGAATGAATAAATGAAAAATATATTGTTTTCCTGTAATGTATCGGAATTTGATTCTTGATTCCATATAAAATTCCCAAAATTGGTGAAATTCGCTTTCCCAATAATTCTATGTGTATTGATCACGATGAATTTTGATCGATATATAACTCCAGAAATTTTGTGTGTGTGGAATAATAATAATAATAACACACCAAATTCCTCATAAATATCTGATGAATAGTATTTACTATTGCCTTATAAATTCAAAATCAAAATATTTTATATCTATTTTGTGTTCAGCCAATATTTCCGTTATCAAGCCACTACAAAAATTGCAGAATAAAACGATGATGTTTTTTCACACACGTTTTTCGAGAGCTAACTAGAAATTTATATGAGCCTGAAGAATTACTAGATTTGAAACCACTTATGAATTCAAAGTAAGCATATTCATTCAATTTGTCAAGCACAATATGAAACCATCAAATTTGAATTTTCGTAAAGTCAGATTTTCATGTGTATAACACCTGTCAAAACACTGCCTTGAGATCTTGTAATCCCAAAACCAGTTTTAGAAATCTATTCACCATAATAGTAATTACATCTACAATTCCATTCCCAAGAACTCAAAGAAACTGAAAAGCAAAATCCCATTCAAAAAACATTCGAAGATTTATTTGTTGAATTCGATTTAAAAAATTGAATGCTGATATTTTCGATTTAATCATTTGTTGATGATACAAGTTTAATTCATATTTTTTATAACTCAACTTCCTTTTTTTTTTAAGTTTAGTTTAATTGAGATATGTTCGTTATGCCCCTGCTATGAACTGTAAGGTTTCTTGGGATAATAATAATGAAAAAAAATTGAACTCTAAAGTATATAATTTTGATAATAAAATATATTTTTTGAAATTGATTGATTATGAGAGATGGTTTGTATGAATTAACAGTAGGCTCCGAGTGAGGTAATTTAAAAATACATTTAATGATTTTATTATGTAAATATTTCAGCGGATTCGATAACGAAGCGGTTGCTGTTGTTTATATAAATGTTAAATATTGTAGATTAGAATATACCAAACAAAAATATAATAATCCCAAATATTTGAATGAAATTTCGATTTCTATTCTCAATAGTACTTCAAGTAGAGGTGAAATTTTTCTTGCGTAATTTTTCAATATGAGTTGCCCTTAAAAGATTTTGATCTATGTAAAATCCAAGAAGTTTCAGAAAACCTTATCGGATTATTTTTAAATTTAAGTGGGTCAGAGTGGTCAATGTTCAAATGTTTACTTGTTAAAAACATGTAAGTCGATTTTTCATAATTGAGACTCAATTTGTGATATTGTAACCAGAATGATATTTGTTCAAAGTTATGTGTCATAGAAAATTGTTTTGAATTTATTGATTGAAACTGAAGTTGTATCGTCAACAAAGAGTTTGATGGATCCCAAAAAATTCAAGTTTTGAAATTGAATTTGTGGAACTCCACAATCACTGTTTTTTTCAATATTACAAATGTTATTGACGACAATCAAAAAGTGTATGCATTTTCAGATTAATTTATAATGCAGATAAAATTGGGGAATCCAATTTTCATTTGAAGTGTGCCATCCAAAAGTTGAAATATCCTTTGAACTTGAGCGTTACCGCCAAATGTTTGGAAGTCATCACTTCTATTTCTTACATTGGCAGAGATGGCTCAAAAATTCTGTTAGATCCGAAGATTGAGAATCGCATAGATCTCGGAAACGTAAATATAAATAAGTAAATATTTGGATCGCATACTCACGAAGATTGATTTTACAGATTGGCATCAAGTTGAAAAGAGAACTGAAGTTCCAAATTTCGAACGCCGGTCAAACTGGATTCTTCTATACGTGGCTCTTCAATAAATCTCCTGTGGAATATTCCATGGATATATCTTCTGGAAAGATGAAGGATTTCGTACCAACTGGGAGTTGTTCCAAGAGTGTTTTGATAATCGAGGCTCTTAGGAAATATCATATGAAGGATTTCAAATTAAAATTAGAGGTAGGTTCTGAACTCTAATGTCACATGAAAGTGTATTGGTTGGATGTTTTTTAAGAAGGTGAATGTGTCATGAGAGAATTTTTTGGGCCTAGTGAAACCATACAAAAGTTTGAAGGGGTTCGTATAGCGCATGCGCCAATATTCAACAAATTTCTCAGATAAAAATGATAATTTCCTGTATCCAAGTTAATCGAAAAAAACCTTATTGGTTATATTATAAGAACAATATTCAATACAGAGAACAGTATCAGATCTGTATTCAGTCGACATAATCCTTCGAGCACGAAACATAATTCAAAAAATCAGTATACCATGTGTATGTGGTAGTGTATATTGGTGAAGCATCAAGACCACTAAGAATAAGAACAGCTGAACATAAAAACAGCTAGAGAAGACGATAAATAGACAAGTCGAAATTATTTTAACACATCGACGAATGGTTCTCACATCATATTAAATCACTTATGACAGAATGTAACAAAAATGAAACTCAAGGTGGCTTTTCGCATTTTGTTAAACGGATATGAAGAGATTGCTTCTTGTTCATGGAATATAGAGCAATGTTGGATGACTTTTCTGAGAAGGAAAGTTGAACTGGGAAGATTGTGTCAAAATCAGCACTTGGTAGAAATTAGTTCGCGAGAGAAATTCGTTTTTCAATTGCGGATTCTTGAAAAAAGTTATACTCCATAAAAATGTCCACTTCAGCCAAGACTCATTTCTTTATTTTGAATCTCTTCTGAATCGACAAGGTGATCCAGCAACTGAATCTTCTAAGTTAAGTCGTATGTTTCTTCTAGATTTCCTATGGTCCAACGTACGTCATGAAACTCAACGCATTTGGTGCAGAAACAACGTGTAAATTCTCGTTCACCAATTATAACTTTGGTAATTGTTTGGTTCAAAAATATTGTTCGAAGTACTACAAGACGATATTGGAGGTGAAAAACTGCGAAAATAGGCCTGTAATGTAAGAATATTTCATTTAAATGTATCACCGATGCATTTCCATTATTCTGTATTAAACGGAAAAAAAGTTCTATTGATTTCTCGAAATGCAAAACTAAAAAATTTCTTACTCATTCATCTCACAGTGGTTTTTCTCTTATCGAGAATTTTTACTGAGGAATGTTGTTTGTCGAAACAAATCATACTCCGATTTTCAACTTGGGGCATTAAAAAGATGTGTTTTTTTTTCAATATTTTTGCAATTTGGTAGTGGATACTGACCTCTTTCATCAGCTGTATCATAGTGTTTCACTCCTCTTCATCTGAAACATTTTTTATATAATTCACAGATATTCACTGGAGCACCGTAAGATTTATATCTCGGTATACAGGGCAAGTCAATGAATCTTGGAAATTGAAAACCAAAAACTCCCCAATCTTAATTACAAGGGGGAAATGGTTAGAGCGAATAAGATTAATACCTAATGGGATACTCCTGCAGATTTATATAAAGTAACAGATAATATGACTTTGGTTCATCTAATTGATTATGAAAAGTCTAAGTATGTATATAAATTTACAAAAAATGTTCAGAAATGTAATATAAAACTGTCAAAAAATTATGATTTACATGGCCACGGTACCAGAATATCAAATAACTTTCATTCAAATATGATTCATTCCAATAAAGGAAAAAATTACCCCATTTCATCAGCATTAATAACTTTCAATGAACTACCAGAAAAAATAAAATCACCCAAATCCATTAATATTTTTTCAGAGGAACTTAAAAAATATTTGCTTGCATAATGATGTTCATCAAATGAATATTATACTCCAATTCATTATTTATAGTACATAATTTTATGATGTAGTTTTTTGACTTCCTCATACCGGAACCCTGTTCTGGAAGCTGTTTATTGAATAACTAAATAAAAAAAATAGTACCTTCAATTTGAATTCATTCATATTTCTAAAAATCTGACGAGTTACAGCAAAAAAAATTCCACTAACTATGCAGTGGCTTTCTTTAATGTCAACCACACTTTTATTTTTTGACCTGGTCAACTCAATGGAATGAAACTTGGGATTATGAAATTTATGCATAAATAATATATTTTGGAATAGAAATGACAGATGAAAATTTCAATATGGCGTCTGTGCTCCATCTGGAAAAAAAATCAAATGGAAAGGGGGTCTTGTGACAAATTCTTTCGAAGTTCCTGAAGAATACTTCATAACCCTGGAATATAAAGTCAATATCTTCATCTACTACAAAATGGCGGAACATTCAATAATTTCCTGAATACATCGACCGCTAACTTCATGATTTAAGGAAAGCTGAGTTCAATTCAGAAGATTCTCGAAATGGTTGCCTTGAACTTCTTGACATAAGAACAACCTATCCGATTTTTAACGCCGATCATTTTCGAACACAGGATCGTGGATGTTATTAGAGCCTTCAACAATGCAGTCCAACAGTTTAGAAATATTCTTGTTATGATAACTTTGTGAATATCCACAATTTGGCAATAAAGTTGAGTGATTTGTCAAATGTACACAGAAATATGAAGAGAATGTGAAGCATGCTATAAATTGGAGTGAATAAATTTCAGTTATTTACTTTCCAGAAAAATGTTGAAAAAAATATTTACCTTCTCAGAATGTAGATATCTCAAGTGCAAATTTGAATGATGTTCGCAGGCATACAACATTTCGCAGTGAAAAGTTTCATTACCTATTCAAAAAGATAAAACTTTTTTACCATTAGATGATATTTCCATTTCTTGATGTACGTACGTATACTATAAACACTATATAATAATAAAAATAACGTTCATTGCTCCCAAGAAATAACAATTATTTATGACAGGGAGTATTGCATTTTGAGTTACGACATCAATGATTTTTTTTTTAAATCTTCACATTTGTGGTATTGTAACACCACGTAGACCTTTTCATGTTTCAGATTGGAGAATTTCTTCGAGAATTCCGATGATTTGACCGTAGATTTCAAATCGGGAAAACTGATGCCGAATTGTCACCAGAATCTTCCGATATACTTCCATCCGAGAAAAGTGGGAAAATTCGATTTTTCCTTGCCGATTCTTGTAGATTCTTCGAAGCGAACCGTCAAGATAACCGGGGAAGGAGTCAAACTGAACGTGCAGCTCGTCAATCTCGGCGACAAATTCATCACCTTCGACGGCGTCAGAGTCGGTGGTGCGAAAAAACATCGGCTTCAGATCGTCAACAAAACTCAGACGCAAGTCGACATCAACTTGGTGCTACTCGAGGATCAAGTGGTGAGGACGCAAGACGAGAAAATCGAAGCGGAAATCGTGGTTCCCGAGTTGCCGCCGATTTCGAAAGAGTACGACTTCATTCAAGTTTGTTTTTGAACCCTGCAAACCATCACATTCTATGGAATGATTTTTTTCAATTCTTCATTCAACGTCGGCCTATATCCGTTACCAATCGGAAATTTTGCCGAACCCTCTGGTGTTCCAACTCATTTATATATTGCCTGCGAGCTATGATAAGCTATTATGCTGCAATTGTATGGGCTTTCAATGCAGATTTTCCCTGCACGAGGTCACCCATTCGAGTACTAACCGCGCTCGGAGCTGCTTAATTTCAGATATCGAATGACTGTCAGTCAATATAAAGAGCTGATCAATGATTTACCAGAGGAAACATCTTGATCAGTGCAAAGTTTTACAGAGAGGCATTAGCGTCAATAGTATTAACGATGACTTGGCGAAAATTAAAGAATGGGGTAACATGAACTTGGTGGAATTTAATGCTGGTAAAACACAGGCATCTCTCTTCCCAGAAAAAGCCGATCTACTTTTATCCAATTTTCAGATGTCAGGAGTAACTATTCCCACAAATTCGAGTATCTCAATGGTGGGAATAACGATCAGTAATAATATCTTATGGGAAAACCATGTGATATCGATCGCTAAACGTGCTTCCCAGAATCTTGGATACACTTCACTTCTCGTCAGCTTCTTCTGATTTACAAGGCTCAGATACGACCTGTCTTGAAACATAGTTTTCATGAATGGAGCTCGGCATCAAAACATCCATTGAAGCTTCTTGGTTCTGTTCAGAAAAAGGCAATCCGTCTTGTTGCTGATTCTTCGCTCACAGACTCGCTCACTTCATTGGAGCATCGTAGAAGGGTCGGAGACTTGTCTCTCTTCTATAGATGTTTTCACGGTCGATGCTCTTCTGAATTGTTATCAAACGTTTCACCCTTGACAATATCTACACGAATGACGCGACGAGTACAGAATTCCCACCCCTTTAGAGTAAACTTGAAGACCTGTCGAACCTCTTTTGCTCAGGGATCTTCTTTCAATAGAACTGCTGAACTTTGGAACTCCTTGCCTAGAGAGGATTTTCTTGAGGCTTACGAACTTCAAAAATTTGAAGTTGTTCTTAATTCGTATAACCTCCTGTCCCTTGATTGACGCGTTGTTCTTCGAACATTACAGGTCTTTCCTTCCGTGTGAGTTTAATTATAAAAGAAACTGAAAACAACTGCACTGTTCGAGGCACAGTTATAATCAACACAGAAGAGGAAATTGACGAAACTCAAAATAATTATTAGTGCCTTTACCGTTATTTTTATTCAACTGACTCTTAGGATACATTTTCTGGCATCAGTAGATACTATATTAATGTTATTCATTATTAATGACAGAAAATGAATGTGAAATAATAATCAAATATGTGAGAAAACTTAAGGGGTCGAAAGAACTAAAAGCAATGAAATCTCAACAAGAAACTTGAAATGAAATAATCCAAAATATATTTCAAAAAAGTCACGTTTGTTATAGAAGAAGAATATGGCTATAGGAAAACATACATCGAAAAAAAAAAGTTTTAACTATTATTATTTTGTTCGATTTTTGATTATTTATATTTCTTAAATTAACTGTTTTTCAGTTCAGTTTCCGCAAGTTTTTTACCGTTTTCTTAGGGTGAATTTTATAGACAATGAAAGTTCGAACCAAAACATTGTTAACCACATTCAAATAGATTAAAAAGTGTGCTAAGTTATAATATAATAATAATAATAAAAGTTTATTCATGAATAGATTAATAATTACAATTCAAAAGTTTTATGAATATACATTTTTATGAATAAACTGAAAAACAAACCTTACGAAGAGAACTTGTTGTAAGGTTAACTGAAGGTAATAACAATTTACAATCAATACATTTGAAGTTACATACCTAGATAATCATCAATTTAAAGAAACCAATTTCATAAACTATTCAAAAATGTGTCAAAATGAATTCGAGAGGTCTTGATAATCCATATTTTACTTTTTTGTTTAAATGATGATAATGATTTAATTTTTTTGATTTCATGTGGTATTTTGTCATAAAGATATGGTATCATAAACTTGTAGTTTCTTTGTGCAATTTTCTTTTCAGATGTAATTACAGTTTTATTTCGAGTTTCATATTTATGTTCATTATAATTTATATTTTTTTTATTTTTATGAATGTAAATCATCATTCTATAAATATATAATTGATTTATATCCATTTTTTCACTTTCTTTGAATAATAATTCAGTTGAATATTTCCAGTCCTTATTGTAAATTATTTTCAGAAATCTTTTTTGTATTATTTCCAGTTTATGTTTATATATTTTAGACACCCCGCCCCAGCCTAATATTCCATAACTTATTTGGGATTGTATTAAGGCAAAATATAGAATTTCAAGTTGTGGTATTGTTGAAAATCCTTTCAATTGTCGAAATTTGGGAAGAAGAATTCGAAGTTTTTTTACTATAAAATATATTTGCTGATCCCATTTCAGATGTCTATCTATCATTATGCCAAGGTATTTGATACAGTCACTATCCATGATTTGTACAGTATTAGTAATTTTAATAGGGCCCCAATTTGGTAGTGAATTTTCGTAAGAAGAAAAGGGAAGATATTTTGTTTTATCGAAATTTATTGTTAATAAATTGTTATCGAACCATTTTTTAACAATTTTAAAATCTTCTTGTACTATTTTTCTCAACTCTGTCCAACTTTTAGCAGTGTAAAATATAACAGTGTCATCCGCGAACGCATGAATTTTTCCTTTGGGAATATTATATAGAATCGAAAATCAAATCCCAATACATTATAGAAAAACAATATATTTTTCATTGATTCATTCAAGAATCCAATACCTCATCTCAATTTGGGGAACAGCAAATAAAACAACTATTAAGCCACTTCAAACTCTTCAAAACAAAATTATAAGATGTATATTCAATTTAGAGCAGCAAGAACCAACAATTAATCTTTATAAACCTAGAGGATTATTAGATATTCTTTCTCTTTTCAAATACAAACTTTTAGTATTTATTCATTTGATCAAAAATAACGTGAAAAATTCGAATTTGAAATTTACCATAAATACCCACGACTATTCAACAAGAAAAGCAAATGACTTTTCTCTGGCTTAATTTAGAACAAATTATTGTAAAAAATCTATTATGTATGAAGGCGTCATCTTTTATAACAACTTACCGAAAACATTGAAAAATACAAAAAACACTAATTCATTTGAGAAAAACTTAAAAAAATACTTATTATCTTTTCATTTTATTATGTCTCACCCATGACTATATCATGTATAAGTTTTTTTTTTGTTTTTGTTAATGAAGCACTGAATTTAACTGCTTACTAATATTTAATTTCGTTAAATGTATGCATTTTTTTTTCCTTTATACTTGTGAAAATTTCATTTATCGACTTTGTACTTGTGTGTTTTAGTCCCTATTCATAAACATGTAATGTTTCTTGGGATAATAAAATCGAATTGAATTTCTTTGCAAAATATTGAATAACAAGGGACCTAAAACTGTACCCTGTGGTACACCATATTTAAAAATTTTTGGATCACTAAATGTGTCATCAATATTAACTTGTTGTATTCTTTCGTTTAGGTAATTTGCAAATAAATTTTGGGTTACTCCGCGAAAACCGATATTCTGCAATTTTTCCAAAAGTAATTCATGACTGACTGTATCAAATGCCTTTGCTAGGTCAAGAAAAACACAGATAGTTGGCAATCTATCATCGAGTGAATCATAAATATTACTTGTCAAATAAGTAATAGCATTTTCTGTAGAAATAGTTTTTCTGAATCCAAATTGGTTGAGAAATTTTTTGTTGCGTTAGATAGTCATCAATTCTAGATTTGAAAACTTTTTCAAAAATTTTTGCCAGAGTAGATATTAATGTGATTGGTCGGTAATTTTTTATATCACTTTTATCTGTGAAATCAATCCTTCATCAATTTCTACAACTGGAGTATCTCAATATTTTCGAATGAATCTAAAAACGTATTGTCACGTAGGTACATGTCTGATAATTCTCAATTTGCTCATGGCAGCGTTAGATTTTTCAAATTCTGCGTACCGGAACTATATATGATTATTTTTGAATCGAGTTCCAATAACTCACCTGTTTTCACCAATATACTTTTTGCTACAGACTTCAAATCTGATTCAATCGAAACTTCTTCGCAGGACAACGATCAAGTCCAAAAAAGGCCCGAGTTCTGTAACGGTTTCGGATAAAGCTAGCCGCACACAAACTATTAAAACTGAAGGATCTGTTAAGAAAGAAGAAAAGAAAAAAAGCAAAGAAAATTTGATAGTGAAGTAAGAGACTTTCAATGGAAGCGGAGTTCATTTGATAATCAATGAGTTCATTTCTAGAGAAGACATTGCCGTTGACAAAATAATAGTGAAGAAACCCAAAAAGTATTTGACGATACATCCCAAGAACTACGTACCGGTAGAGGCTTGTAAAAAATGCGAGTTCATTGTAGAATTCAAGCCCAATGAACGCATCGAGAATTTTGCCGAAAAGGTTGGTTATACAGATGAAAACTTTGAACACTCAACAGATTGTTTATCTTCATTATTTCGCCGAAATATTCCAATTTATTTTTTTCCCGCCTGTAGCATTATTAAGCTCTACATATTTCGTGATCGCGTGATTTATGTGCCCCGTGATAACCAGCATCATTATATATCTGGCCATTTGAACATAGTGAAAATATGTCACATATCCACACAAATAGCGTTTATTTTTTCCGAAAGGACTATTCCTTGGTAGACTCGAAACTATCGTAGGAGTTTGGTTTAGTTTCATATAATATAGTATTAGGTAGGCACTGCGGGCAGCTGAAAAAAAAACATCGAATTTGCATCAAAGTTCAGTAATTTTTTATGAATATCGTTTGAAATTGGAGGTTGGAAATTATTCACATGAACTTGGTGGCCTATAAATCAAATCATCTTGGAAGAACTCGGTGGTTCCCATTTTCTTCTGAAAGATATTATGCAGGAACACTGCTGATTACGTGAAAAAATAAACAAAATTGTTTCCGAGTCATCCCAGTCCCGAATTCAAATTCAGGCTGGTGGCATACACTACTCATATCAGAGTCACTGGACGCTTCAGCGGAGAAACGTAAATTTCAACCCTCCCAGTGAGTTTCTTAGGAAATGCATATTTTATTTATTTATTTATTTATTTATTTTATTTATTTATTTATTTATTTATTTATTGCCCAACAGAAATTCCAATTACAGGACAATGTACTAGAATAACAATTTCAAAAAGCTCTATATGTAGGTACATAATCGAACAAGAATTACTATCAACAGCCATCACTACTATTGTTCTGAACATAATACAAACCTTTTAAATATCAAGTTAGTTATGTCGTGGATTTGAACATAACATTGAACTTATCTAGAATTACAGAAATACTATCATGAAAGATATCACAATCCTCTGAAATGAGATTAAAATTTGAACACATAGTATACACAGGTGATTTCAGTAAAGCATTGGTTCTTGGCACACTGCAATGAAATGTGAGATGTCTGCGTGAATTCAGTTTTGGCACATGAAAGTTAATTTTATCCAATAAATATGGTGTCTATCTTGCCGTGTAGTAAACCAAATAGAAACGATAACCCTTTATTGATTCTTCTGATCTGTAGACACTGCATTTCGAATCGTTCGAGCAGTATAGATTGGTCAATTCCTCGATTAGGATATATATTAGTTACTTTAAAGGACAAATACTTGAGAAAACGACGCTGTACATTTTCAATAGCACGAATATGACTTTGATAAAAAGGGTTCCATATAATTACTGCGTATTCCAATTTGGATCGGACGAGCGAAAAATAAAGTGTCTTAAGGACATCTTGGTTGGAAAATGATTTACAATTCCTAATGAGAAAACCTAAATTTTTCATTGCAGACGACACTATATTGTTTATGTGGCTGGTAAATTCTAATTTCGCATCAAAAAGCACTCCCAAGTCTTTTACTTCCGTACATCTAGCTAAACTGGTATCGCCCAGCTTGTAGTCGAACGTGATGTAATTGACTTTCCGGGTGAAAGTACAAATCTTACATTTGGATACGTTCAAATGCAATTTATTCGATTCGCACCACCTGATGAGGATGTTAAGATTTTGTTGTAATGTGAGACAATCTTCTGTGGAATTAATTTTGAAATAAATCTTCAAATCGTCAGCGAAAAACAAGCGTGCACAAGTTATTGAAGTAGCCAGATCATTAATGAAATAGAGAAATAACAAGGGTCCCAGGTTAGAACCTTGGGGTACACCAGATGTTGCTTGGTAATATGCAGATGCAAAACCGTTATATGCAACATATTGACGTCTGTTGTTCAGATATGACGAAAGCAAATTTTTCAGTCTGTAACTGAATCCAAACTGGTCAAGTTTTTTCAAAATTATCGGATGACTTATCTTATCGAAGGCCTTCGAGAAGTCAGTATAAACTACATCCATCTGCCCCTTACTGTCTAGAACCTCTGATATTTCTTGAGTTATCGCAACTAGATTAGACACCGTTGAACGACTTCGCATGAATCCATGTTGTGAATGAGATATAAGATTACTAGTTTGAGTATAAATGAAGGCATATATCGACATCTCGAAAACCTTCGCAAAATTGACAAGAATAGATATTCCACGATAATTCTCTATGAAAGTCGGATCACCATTTTTCAAAATAGGACAGACTCTTGCAGTTTTCCATCTATCCGGAAATTCACCTGTATTTAATGCATAATTGAATATATTTTTAGAGGCTGTACAAATACATGAGCTGCATCTCGAATTAGGAAACTAGGAATCATATCCTCACCAGTAGTAAACTTATTTGACAGTTTTCTTAGTGAAGTCAATATATCACTCTCGCTAAACTCCATTATATCTACATAAGAACAATCCGAATACTCCATATTCAAGTTATATGGGGGATCATCAGTGTATACACTTCGGAAGTAATTAGCAAATTCATTGACAATTGTCTTCGGTTTATCGAATATTTCACCATTTATCAGAATATATAAGTTTCAATTACTTAAATGAGTATCACTTCAGAATTTTCTTTTTTATTAATTCATTCACTAAAATTTATGTTTTGTATTATTAATTATATGGTGTCAAACCACCTTTTGTGGGAAAATCCTGGGTGTAATGGAAACTACAGTTTTCATAATCGATCGAAACAAAACATAAATTCAGTATTGAGAAGAAGTTTTTTGTCAGTTCCTTCATATTTTCGCTATAATTCTGAATAATTATTTTTATTGTAATCAATTTACCATATTGATTCTACCATCATTTTTCTTGTTTTCATATGGTTAAGTTGAAAAACAGCTCAAAGCTGAATCTCCACCATTTCAACATACGTATGCGTAAGTTCTAAAAAAGATAAAAGATGTAAATTTTGTTACTACCACGTATATTGAATAAAAACAATTTATTATTATTATATTGTATAACGAAACAAGGGATGCGTTTTATAAAGTCGGAAACTAACAAAAGGTTGAGTTATTTCCACAACAGTTGTTCCACTATGATTTTAATAGATGACAATCTATCACGGGATTTCTACTGAACTTTTTTTTTCAGATATATTACCGAGTTCAAGATTACTTGGAACCATTATGCGTAGTGAAAGGCTCTTGTATATCGCCAGAGTTTTCTCTGGACAAACGTTTACTAACATTTTCTAACGTTGTCATTGGTTGCAAACATATCCTTAATGTACTATTGAGAAATACAGGAGACACGAAAGGAAGGTGAGGTCGACGACAAATATCTGTCGTAATAACAGACTACTACTTCCTTATTAATTTAATTTAATTTTAGTAAGGTTGCCAAACGAGGCCTTTAGAGAACCTGTTTTTCCACTGAATTCCACTAAATATTGTCCAGCATATTTTGTTTTTGCATGAAAGTAAATGAAAACTCAACAAAATAGAAAAAAAATAAAAAAAATAAAATTTTCAAAAAATGGTCCCATACCAACATCATTAAAATATATGTATGTATGTTGAATGGAAAAATAAGATGAGTATAGCATATTCATTGGAAAAACCCGTTCGTTACACTAATACGATGAAAATTCAATAACCATATCATTCAGATTCAAATGGTCATTCGAAAAGTCTGCTGGTGATTTCAAAGTATATCCCACCGAAGGTTTCATAAACTCAAAATCGGACATGAAAATTTGGATCAGCTTCGAACCCACCGCAGTGTATTGTCAAATATTCAAAAACGTGAGTATTTTCGATACTATCTCTGAGATAATCGACCACGTCTTATTTTCAGGTATTATGTACCATAGATGAATTTATCTGCTTGCATTTACAATTGATAGCCAATTCTTCGGATTTACCGAAACCTCTGGGCACAGTGAATTTCAGTTGTCCAGTGAGAACGAGTACGACTGGACAGATAACTTTAACTAATAAGTGAGTTTTTTGACAGTGAATACGTTTTCAAAGTCACAGAATTATCAAACATTTATATTTCCACTATGTTCAGTTTCTCTTGGAAGATTTGTCCTAACTGTTTTCATATAAATGATTTCACAATTTCTAGTAGAATAGGTATGAATATAACGAAATGTAACACAAGAGTTGGATGTTAATTACTGAGACTTTTGAATTCCATTGTATTCATTATTATTGTTAATTTGACAGTGAGAATTTGAGTTTTCTTCAGCATCTGTTTAATGGGAGTATCTCTATCACAATTGAGAATTCTCAATGCATAATTCTGTTTTTTTTGAAGAATTTTGATTTGTGTCTCATTGAATGAAAATATATCCAGTTCAAGATATTACCTCTTATTCGTCCAAATAAATTTATTTTCATTTCTAGTTTCTTTGCTACATATTCTGCATGTTTTGAAAAATTCAAATGTTCATCAATAAATACACCCAAATACTTTATTTCTTAATTTTTTTTTATTCTCAGTCCATTAATGTGAATCGCTTATTATAATTTATACAAACAAAGAAAACTTTTGGACATTCCTTCATTATACATGTTTAAAATTTGCACATTTATTCACCTTGTCAAAAATAAATTCAAGAATTCAAATTTGATGTTCAAAATGAATAGTGATCAACACAATCACTCAACAAGGTTTTCAGAAAAATTGGCATTGATGAAAATTAAAACAAATATAGGACAGCAATCTGTTCACCACTACGGAATAAAACTATACAATGGTCTACCGAATTCATTGAAGAAATATGGAAAATTTCGTTTCAAAAATAATTTAAAAAAACATTTGATATCATAATTTTTTTTCTTCTTTTTATTGCCATTTAAAGATCTGATTCAATTACTCATTTTTTTGTATTCTATTCTACTTTCATTGTATGGCATCAGTTTAATTTTCCCTACAATGAGCATGTATATGTTTCTTGGGAAATAAATCGTTATTATTAATTAAATGCACTTTTTTGTTTTTCAATAACATAAATTTCCTTTTGTCAATATTCAGTTTCAAACCACCCTGAACACTTTTATGAATAATTTCAACTTCTCCATTCGACACAGTTGAAATATTTTTAATTTTACATTTGGTTACATATTTTGCTATATGATCGTTAAAAATAATTAATAAATTTGGGCCTGAAACGGTTCCCTGAGGAACTCCATATATAGTATTTTTCAAAGACGAAATACGATCATAAAATTCAGTAATTTGGGTTCTATATCAAATACTCCCTAAAGCAATGACTTGAATCAGGGGCGTTATCGTTGGAAAAAAGCTTCTTATGATCCTCTGCTGTACTGTTGTCATCAATTTTTCATATGAAATTGACAAGGAGGAAAATTGTAAGAGAAATACGCCACTGGTTTGTCGAATGTTTCACTTGCTCATTTCTGGTACATTCTTCACTCTTTATGATTTCGTGAAAAAAAACATTCAGTCAAAACTCACATTTAATTTTGTAATGCCCTACTTGTGTATCGTTGAATACTCAATATTCATTCAATGTTTCAGCACAAAAACTATGTGGTGCTTGAACCCCGTTCTTAAGCACAAATATTTCTCGGTTCCTACAGAAATTATAGTTCCAGCGGAATCCTTCAGCAATGTCGAGATTGAATACAAACCTAAGAAGATGTTTGGAACTCAACCGCATAAGGTAATGGGATACTTAAGGTTTCATAATCTGTTCCAACAATTTTGTTCCACTACAGTTAATTTGAAACATATCAAAGAGGGTGGTCAACGCAGAGAGAACTAGATTCTTAGCCTCGTATTTTGACGAAAAGTTGTGGATCAAACATGGAAGAAATTCGAGAAAACTATCTCTTATTCAATATCAGAATTCTCAAACTAACAAAAACTACTCAATCAAAACCAACATCATACTCATACAAACCAAATAAATTATTGAACTTAAATTCCCTTCATAAACTCAATATCAGGTATTTTATCCAATCTTTTGGGAATAATATCTATAATATTCAGTATATCATTCAATTCCAAATAAGAAAAAACAATATCGAACGCCATAGAAATTGTAACATAATTTGAATGTATTTCTATCTAGCTAAAATGTATTTTCCAAATTTTTCATTTACATTTTCGTTTCAATGACCTTTGCTGAGAACAATTTTCTTTTTCTACTGCTCTTCAGTATGTTCCTTTATGCACGTTTCTATTTTATTTTTTCATCCACTTCCAATAACATTACAATCATTATCTTGTACTTATAGTCATTCATAAATATGAAATGTTTTTTGGGAAAAAATAGAGAAGTGGATATAGAGCAGCAGAAGACCTTTTTTTCAATTGTTTATATCGTATCTATCTAGTCTGAAAATGATATCCTCAACAACTTTGTTATATTTCGAGGATAGAAAGGTCGATCACGCTACTTGAAATTATCAAAAACATGAATTGGAATCATCAAATAAGGTCATTTGTCATTTTCTATTGTTCCGTTTCCAGTCATTGGAATTTTGTACAAGATAAGGAGCTATATACCTTTGAAATATCTAAAATTAATTTATTTTTCACTGATTTATTCGAAATTACAATATTTAATCAGCATATGGGGTACTGCGTCGAATACCATTCTGAAACCACTGAAGTCTTTACAGAATAAAGCAATTAAATGCATTTTTCATTCACCTTATTTGGAACCAACAAGGAATATTTATAAACCAAATCGTCCCCTCGACATCAATTCTATTTATAAACTGAAAATATGTACTATTTTGCATTCTATTGTGACTAATAAGAAACATTCTATTATGAAATTTTTTAAATCTGACAGTGTACATAACCACAAAACAAGGCAGTTCAATAATTTGTTAACAAAAAATCTCAAGACGGAATTTTCCAGAAAATCTATTTTCTATAAAGGTGTTATCACATATAATGGATTACCCACTAGAATAAAATCTTTTTCTCAAATGACCAAATTCAAATTTGCTATGAAGCGTTATTTGTTAGAATAATTTTTTTTTTATTATTTTTTTTTTTCATTTTCGAGTAACAAACAATTCTGATTGAGCTTTTCAATGAATGTATTATATAAATATTCCCTATTTATAAACTGTAGTTTCTTGGGAATAAATAACTGTTATCATTATTATTATTTTAACATAATAATTATGATAAAGATCCGTCACCATGAGCAATCATGATAGAAGAAACAAAAATAGAATTCCTTCAAACGATAAGGCTCTATTTTTATAAAAATGATCAGAATAATAGTATTACTTAATCATATTTTTTATTGAAATTGTTGTACTCTCACAAAAACTTTTACACTTCGTTTGTTTTTTTAAGTTTAGTGAAACAACTGTATATTATTCATCTCAGTTGTAATTTCGATCTATCTGTTATTTATTCCTGTATCTGTTCTTTTTTATATATTTTGTATTTTTATAATCACATCCGTTCATAAGCACATGTGTTTCTTGGGATTTAAATTAATAACATAACATTGTACATTGTAATTTATAATTATTCTTTATTATTATTTATGACGGATTTTTCTCGCGAGCAACAACTACCGTATATTGAAATGACGGTTGTGAAAAATATCTATATAAATTTTCAAAAATATAACAGGTGTTCCTGAAGAGTTACATGAATTTAAATTTCTGTTCCCTATACATTTTTTGATGAGTATATTTCATTGAAGGCTAGTTTGTTTTTACCGCTACCTGACGGACAAGCCATCATATACGACCTAGTTGGCAATGCGTTGCCACCTCTCGCTATAACCAGATTGGAGATAGAAGTCAAATGCAAACAGAACCACACTGAAACTCTCTCGATCGAAAACTGGCTGGAAATGAAGCAATGCTTCGAAGTGAAGACGGAACTTTTGAGCACGCCAACGGCGAAGACGCTGTACAAAGCTTTCGGGCATAATCTGATAGAGGTGCCCCCCAATGCGGCGAAAAACTACAAGTGGAACATATACGTCATAAACGAAGAACAGCTTGAGTTCAAGGTGGGTCAATTTGAAATATGTCAGTTTCAGCAATCATCCACACCTTGAAACAATTATTTTTTGACTTGCTTCACTATAAGAATGACAAAAACTAATTCATTGAACTTCATTCTCCCCACAAGAATATCCAAGTTCCTGATTTTCATAGAGACCGTCGATAAAAATCAGCATATATGCTTTTCCGGTTGAATGTTTCACTGTCATCATTATCGTTATCAGAATCGTCTTCGTCGTCATCATTATTGTCATCATCAATATCATTTTACAGTTTCTCCTTATGATTTTCAGGTTGTGTTTACGAATATTGATACCCAAGAGTATATATTTTACGAAATATCTGTGAAAGTTCTGCCTAGCGGGCCATTAGAAACGATCAACTTGAACGGTAGAGTGAGAGAACGTACGAAAACCACCATCAAATTGAAAAACCCCATCAATATTCCTGTTGTATACAATATAAATGCCGGTGTGTCGGATTTGGTGTACGAGAGAATTGTTCGAGTCGAACCATACACTTCTGTAAGTAAATTATAGACACAAAAGTAAGTATATTCTTTTTTTATATAGATGCCGCAGTATCTTGAACAAACAAAATTAATCCGAAAGCGCCGAAGAATATTGTAGTATAATTTTTAAAAATTTCTAAAAATTCAGGAGACTGGCAGAATATAAATTCAAAAACGAATTCAAGCAACACTTAATCTAAAAAGCAATAACGATTTTTATAATCGGTACTGACACAGTTAATCACAGAATTTTATAATCTATATATCAAATACATGGCAATCTCTTAAAATACTCCTACAAAATGACTTTGAAAATATAAAAAAATGGTTCGACAATAACTTATTGACTCTCAATTTCGAGAAATCACATTATCTCCCCTTTACCCCTTTAATCCATAATAATTATTCAATGAAATATCTAATCCTTACAACAAGTCCAATAACTTCGTAAGATTTAAATATTTATTCACATATTATTTATTTTAAAATTGTAATATTGAGATTTATTGTGAATAAATTGTTATTATTATTATTAGAAATCCTATTCAACTATGGTATTAGAGGTCATATATGAAGCTTATTTCAAAATTATTTTCAAACTCGTATACAATTTGAAACACTAAACAATTGCAAAAGTGATGAAAATCTATCAACATTGGTAGTTCCACAAGGTTCAGTTTTAGCACCATTCCTTTTTTTTTATTTATGTTGGCAGTATTAAAAGATCGAATCTACTTGGATAACATATTTTTTTGCAGACAACATTGCTATATTTTATTCTGGAATGAATATCGAAAACTGATGTAACTAGTGATATAAAAATTATTGATGAGTGGATAAATAACATGTACCTAACCATTCATTCATACAGAACTGTCTATGATCTTCAAACAACAAAATATGAATGATATTGAACTGAATATTAAAATTAATGATAGATTTATCACCGAAGTTTATCGTTTGAAATACTTATGAATGAAATAAAAAAATATATGATTCCGTTTTTGGCTGCAATTAGAAGAAAACATTACGAAAATAAACATGTTCAAATTGTGATATATAATTCTTACATATTTTCTCACATCAGATATTTAATCACGATTTAATATTGTTATAATCAAAAACAAAAAAAACTATATCGTTTAATCAATAAAGCAATAAAGGTAATACTCAAAAAACCTTGGAACACTCCATCTTCAGAATTATACATAATGACCAGTATTATAACTTTAAACTGCCTAAACTAACAAAAAAAAACTCACATTCCATTCCTGACACCCTCAAATTAAAATTACTAATACTGTACAAATCATGGATAGTGACTGTATCAAATACCTTGGCATAATGATAGATAGACATCTGAAATGGGATCAGCAAATATATTTTATAGTAAAAAAACTTCGAATTCTTCTTCCCAAATTTCGACAATTGGAAGGATTTTCAACAATACCACAACTTGAAATTCTATATTTTGCCTTAATACAATCCCAAATAAGTTATGGAATATTAGGCTGGGGCGGGGTGTCTAAAATATATAAACATAAACTGGAAAATACAAAAAGATTTCTGAAAATAATTAACAATAAGGACTGGAAATATTCAAGTGAATTATTATTCAAAGAAAGTGAAAAAATGGATATAAATCAATTATATATTTATAGAATGATGATTTACAATCATAAAAATTAAAAAAATATAAATTATAATGAACATAAATATGAAACTCGAAATAAAACTGTAATTACATCAAAAAAGAAAATTAAAAAGAAAATTGCACAAAAAAATTACAAGTTTATGATACCATATCTTTATGACAAAATACCACATGAAATAAAAAAATTAAATCATTATCATCATTTAAACAAAAAGTAAAATATGGATTATCAAGACCTCTCGAATTTATTTTGACACATTTTTGAATAGTTTATGAAATTGGTTTCTCTAAATTGATGATTATCTAGGTATGTAACTTCAAATGTATTGATTGTAAAAATTGTTATTACCTTCAGTTAACCTTGCAACAAGTTCTCTTCGTAAGGTTTGTTTTTTCAGTTTATTCATAAAAATGTATATTCATAAAATTTATGAATTGTAATTATTATTATCTATTCATGAATAAACTTATATTATTATACACGGTTATAATATAAAGTTCAAATAATTTTCATCTGGATTTTCATTCCAATGAAGGAAAAAATGATCCCATCGCAAGCTCAAAGAAATAAAATCCCTTAGGTCTCCTATTTTCTTGAGAAAAATTGAACAATTTATGTTTGTATGCTTATGTTCACCGAATGATGTAACAGTAAATTAGTAAATTATTAATGGATTACATTATTGTATGATATTGAGATTGTGACTTCCTTATACCAGAACTATTTTCTGCCTGGAAGCTGTATAATCAAATAAATGAAATAAAAATAATAGTTTGTTTATCCATTTCATTGTACACTGTAATAGTTTCATGAAATATCCTGAACAAGAACCATGTGTCTTTGTTTGATATTCTTCTGGTTTTAGTTGTTTTTATTTTTCTCGTAAATAACATCGACTTCTCAAATTCAGAATCTTGTCACTGATCTGGAAAAACATTTCATAAACCTGCAATAAATATTCCTTCTTTTTTAAAAAACTTTATTTTGTATCAGCACGATCTAGTTGTGACCTACTGCCCACTGACAGCTGGCAAAGGGAGCACAACCCTAGAAGCAAGATGCGATGAGTTGGGTTCGTTTACGTACACTTTGAATTTGAGTTGTTCTCCTCCACCCCTGGAAAAAGTCCTTCGATTCAAAGCAGAACTCGGCGACAGGGGATATAATTGGGTTTTTCTCAAAAATACGTTCGCCTCTCCTGTAGAATTATCGTCAACGGTAAGTGCCAACTGATAATAGAAGTTGCAAAAATAAACTGTTTTCTACGTCTATTACAAAAAACTGCACTATCTCAACTGTTCTTGATAGAACAATGATGAACATTGTATGTCTTCAATTTCATACCCTCACCTCAACTTAACTCATAAAACAGTGACTTCATTGTATTACAGTTGTAGTTATTATCACACAATAAATCAGGTCTCCCATGGAATGTCAAATTTCGAGCAATGACAGCACTATTTACTTATTAAATTTCACCTAAAAGGAAATGTTGATTGATTTTAAATTGAAATTAATGTTTCTGTTTAATCATCTCGCCATTATCTGTTAAGGCCATAGAAAAAGTATAGTATATAGTGCTTGGAATTCTAATTTCTCACTAGTATGATTTGCAACCAGAGCCGTAGACACTTGAAGGAAAGCGTAGGGTGTTGGTCCGAGAAAGTATTAGGTAAATTTTAGCGCATTTTAAAAAGTTGAAGAGTTGGTGGAGTCGCAGGGGTTCCTACTTTTCTTCGATTGGACCAACATTCTTTTCTAATACGTTTGAACAAAATCAAAGATGTTAATTTCAAAATCAAAATCGGTCCAATAGAAATCGATATGCAGCAAATTAGAAGAAATACCTTCCCCTTCAACTCCATTTTTCACTCTTCAAATAGAGCTCAAAGTTGAACTGAAAAAAAAAATTTTCACATCCATGTTTTTCACCCGTTTGGTTGTGTTTGATATGCATATTGTTACGTTTTTCCTGTGGGTTTGGTAATGAATGACACTCAGTACAACGAAAACAAAAACGAATTTTTTCATTTAACGCTAAATTACACGAAACAAATTACGGATCACAAACATAAATTTCAATTTTTTCTGTCAGCTATCGCAAAAAACTGTTTTACTTTTCCATAATTTACTATACTATAATAAGGAAAGCTCGTGAACAATGTGCGTTTATTCACTTGACTATGGGTCCTCGTGCCAATATTTTGGATTTATTCCATCGTGTACAGAAATCCAACAAGGAAGAAAGTGAATATCAAATAATTTTCGAAATAACATTTTTACCGAGTGACATTAGAAAATAGAAAAAAATATTCGCGTTTTTTTTTCTGTAGTTTTCAATTTTTTCTGCAAATAGAAAAACTATTTTCGATCATAGACGACGATACTTTCGTTAAATGCATAATGCCCATAATTCCCCACCCATTTCCACTAATGACTGTTGTACATCACGCTATAAAAATAATTTGAATGGTATTGGTTATTTTTTTTGTCGTTTTTACAATAAACATATTCGAGAAATACATCAATGAAGAAAAGGTACTTTATTAGCATCTATCGGATACTATCCAAACCCTTCCTGGTATTTGCCAAGGGAGTAACTGTTTTCTGGAAGGTATCAGCCCATTATCACAGTGTAACCAAAGTAGTCTGGCATTATATATCATCCGAGTTTCTAAAGTTAATTATCAAATGAATACTAATTCTCCAATTTATTTATAGTACATGATGTAATTTGATAACTTCCTCATGCCAGAACCGTTCTGCCTGGAAGCTGTATATTGAATAAATAAATTAATAATAGTTCAAACGATATCTGCACAAAATAGACCTCTGGATTACAGACTAACGTGGACAATTAACCTTGAGTAAAAAACGATTTATATTCTTGTCATAAACCACTGTATTTTCTTGGGATGAATGGATAAATAATTTAATTTATAAAATATTTTATGGTAGTAAAACGCAATGATCTTGATGAATGAATAAATAATTCAATTTATAAAATATTTTATGGTAGTAAAACGCAATGACCTTGGGAGGATGCAGAATTTTGTGAAAACCAGAGGCAGCTGCTTGCAGATATATTTCAATAAATGATGTGTTTGATGGGAATAAATGGGATTTTCACTTGAATCCCAACCGACCTATTTGTTAATTCCTCCTTGAAAAAACACATAAGATGGTGTTCTACCTTTGAGGTTTACACCATCTACACCAGAGATTTTCTTTGTATGATGAAGAATGTAGACTATTCGGAATGTTTTGTGTTCGCAAGTCCTGCCGGATATCACTGATGACACTTATTACGGGACCAAACAGTCTGCCTGGCTTTGGATTTTCGAACATCGAAATTCTGACATGAGTTTTTTAAAAATTGAGAAGATCAGGCTATACTTCCAATGCAGTAGTGAATACCAAAACAGGAATATATGCATCTTGCCAACACAGTAGGTTTATGAGTAATCAACTGAGGGAAATAACAACACATCCCTTGCGGTAACTACCACGAAGAAACTTATTCATTATTATGCAAGCTCGAGACAATCATAGTTTAACAAATTCATTCGAGAGCAGTTCTGTTCAAAAAAATTCCATTTGTAAGTATGTATACACCAACTTCGTTATTGAAGTCATAATAACAGTTTAGTTTTCAATAAATCAATAGGTACTTACTTCTTCAACCATGCACTCGAGAAATTTCACGAGGGTTGTTATATCCTGAGGGCACCAAGTTTACTCGGTTAAAATGTGCTGGACATCTGTGTTTTCGAAATTATTCGTAGTTAATGACTTGAGTGTATAATGACTTGATAAAATCTCGAGAACGCAGCTTGAGGAATTTTTCCTTGAATTATACACGAAAGCGTTTGCTTGAAAGCAAAATTTTGAAAATAATAAAAATGCACGCATTTTTGTCGATCGAGCTTGGTGCAAGAGGGATTTATGTTGAGATTGTTTCCAGAAAGAATGTAAACTCGGAAAATTTCAAAGTCGACCTCAGGAACAACATAGTACCTGAAAAATGGGCCAAATTCCAGGTTTATTTTTATCAGTTGAATCGGTTTAACAGGTCTAGTGCAATAAATCGCTGTAAAAAAGCAGTCTAGTCTTCAACTTTTTCATTTGATTTTTTGGAAATTGATAATTCCCGTCGGCATTGACGACTCGTCGAATGAAAAGTATACCAACCATTAATTAAAATGTCCCTTTCTAGTTCGATCATGCCGTATTTTCGGCTGAAAAAGCTGCTCCCCTTTTGCCGGGAGAATCTGAGAAACTCACTATCAAATTTGAACCGAGCGATCTGGGTGTTGTCGAAAGTAGAGCTGTATTCAGTTCTTCAACTACTGGGGAGTATATGTAAGTATACGCTATCTGCATACCGTGAACATGACAAAAGTGTTTTAAGTTGAATTGTGCTTCAATTACCTATAAAAACTGATTTCTATTGAAAGCTGTCTAAAAATGTACCAGTTCGAATGAAAAAATTCGATAATAATTTGGTCAAGTCCAAGAAACAAATTTGTATACAGGAAATAAAACCACATAAAAAATAGTTATACACAAACTCAATAACCTATATAAAAAACAATGCCACTTTGACGAAAAAAAATCCATTGAATCTGATTATTTATCTTTTATTGATATTGAATATTTTTTATATCTCTCGATTTGTTTATATGACTGATATTTTTAAGATATTCGGACAGACCGTTATTTTGATTCCGATATTGCTTTGGAATTGTACAACTTACAAATGATGCTGTTGACTAGTGAGACGATTATCGCTAACAGAAATGATGACATAAAAAAGATTTTTTTAACACTTTCGGTTTAATGAATAAATATACTCATTTTAACTTAAATAATGTATCCATACCTGAAAGATTTCTCGGTTTATATAGTTCGTTGATTCTAGGAATGGCAATTCGCACATACATTTAATAGTTTCGTTTTGTGAATATTTCGATGGTTTCATTGCCGATTTTGACGCAGTATCGCAAAGAGATATCAAATTCCGTAGTTTCGAAGAATTTAAATAAATAATTTTCGAATATTTCAGTGACAGAAACGCTCTCAATTTCTACTATATAAGATTTTGAATATGATTAGTTCATGACAGTGTTGGATTAATGATCAGGTCCAAGAATTTCAAACTTTTTGTACTTTCTATTTTGAAATCGTTAGATATGAGTGGTTGGTTTATAATAGTTATAGGGTTTCTTAGATATATACATGAAACTTTCCAGTCCACTAGAGCTCATTGATATTTTAGGAAAGAAACGTTACCAAATAACTTCAAGTCGCCATGTGAATTCAATTCAGATAGAAGAGTTGGGCCAAGAATAGAACCTTGAGGTATCCCATATGAAAATGGTCCTCATCCTCGAATCAAATTTTTCCATAAATACAAATTATCTTTCTTTCGAATAACTCAGAAACCAGATATAAACTTTACTCCTGATGCCAATTTTATTGAGTTTTCCTAGAAATACCTACTTCGCGATTTACATGGGAATCGAAAAGCACTGTTAATAAAATTATTGAAATAATGAGATAATAAGATGGTTCTAACCCTCGAAGAAGTAGTTTAAAAAATTCCAATAAAATATAAACATTTGAATACAAGGCCATAAATCTGTAATTGGCTAAAGTTTTCAATGTATTGCTTGAAACAATGGTGGGTGATTCATTCTCCAACGGATTTCTTTTTTTTAAGCCATTTCTAGAAGCTATTGATAATAATAGTGGTGATAATAATAATAGTGCTTATTGTCATCAAATCCTACAACAGATATTGACATAGTCATTTTATTGATTGAGCCTTACAGATGGCTCGAACATATACACGCAATTTGAATCAACCATACATAATACAAGTATTTAATATGGTCATTGAACATGTGCTAACTTTTGGCGGTATTCAAGTTTCAAATGTGCAACTGATATAAAAAAAATAGGAAAAAAAACAAATATTTCATCAGCATCACAAATCTTTCTCGATTCTGACATACCTATTTCCAGATATCCCCTGATTGGCGAATGCGTACTCCCAACTCCTAAAGGACCGTACAGTGTGAAATCTGGAGGGACAGCTCAGATACCATTTTTCAACCCATTCTTGGATCAGAAAACGTTCAACTTCTCGATCGATTCCGATTTGTTTATGCTCAAATCGACTTCGGACTTTTTCAAAGGGAGAAAGTCTTCGAAGATCTTTGTGAGTTTACCGTCAACGATTAAGAATCTCGATACCAATTTGAAATGCCCGATAACAGCAAGATTGATCGTCACCTGTGACGATGAAGAATTGAACTTCATTAAATGGGTATTTTATATCCAAAGCGACCGATAATTGTAGATATAAAATAGTGCAATAAAATCAACAAAATACTTTTTGTCTTTTTTCGAAAATAGTGTGAATGATACTTCATTCACCCAGTCTCAGAACATCTCTTAGTCAGTTTTGAAGTTTTTTAAATCTTCTCGCGCACATTTTCGGTTATAATTGCACGAGTGCATAAAAATTACCGATAATCTTGCAAGAAAGCGTGATATCTAAAAATTGCCATAGTTTATTTTCATATTTTTACAAAATATGAAAATAACCGAATGCAATTTGTATAAGATATCAAGATGCAAAATTATCTGGTCATTTTTATGCACGAATGTGATTCATTGGAATATTTCACGAATAAAAAAATTCTCAAGGAAATGTTATTTTTTGTTCATTTATACTTTCCTCTATAGATTGTATGGAGCACTCACCAAAACGCGAAATGTTTTTCTATTTTTGAAGTCTATCTGACATTTATTTGTGTTGTTTACTGGCGTCTAGCGATACGGTTTCAAATGTGTTGTTATGGTAACTTGATACAATGCAATTACCGCTGTAAGTTTTCGATAATTGCATTTCTCTTATGGGACATTTTATATATGAGGGAAATATTCACCCTAAAAACACCCAAAACCAGTACTCTTTTCGTTTCGTTTTCATTTTCGTTTCTGTTTTTCTTACACTAGTTATAAGCTTAACTTTTATCTTCATTACTCAAATAATTCTATATACATACATTTCTTTAGTCATATACTATTTTCCAGCTCCACTCAAAGCAATCAATAGAGAATGATTGATTTTTTGGATCTATTAGATAACCAGAACGAAATTGACACTCAAGAATGTTCTGATCTCCGGGCATTCTTTTATGAAAAGAAAAATATAAAGAGTGCGTTAGCCGTCATCCATTTCAATATCAGAAGTATCAACCAAAATTTTGACGAACTCCTAATTTATCTAGAAGAGGTAAATGAGCAGATAGATATAATAGTTTTATCGGAAACATGGAAGGTCGAATCGGTAAGTGATTATTTAATACCAGGTTACACAACATATTATAACAACTCAAAGTTGAATCAGAATGATGGTCTGTTGGTGTACATCAGAGATTATATTGTTGCTGATGTAGAGATAAAGTCATTAACAGAAACCAATTTGATACAAATTTCAATGATTATTGATAATATTGAGATTGGAATAACAGCATCTTATAAATTGCCCTCCATTAAAACTCAAATCTATCTGAATGACATAAGAAACTACATATTTGCTTTGAAAAAAAAGAATATTGACATATTCATAGGAGACATAAACATTAATTTAATGGATGGAAATTCCGATTCTGTTAATGAATACCTCAATCTCCTTGCTGAAAATGGTTACTTCTCCTATATTAATAAGCCGACCAGGGTTACGTCTATTACTCGAAGTACAATAGATCATATATTTGTTCGTAAACATAATATAAATCAGAGCATCCTTCTGACCCCCGTAATATTTCAAACTGATATTACTGACCACTACCCAGTATACTTGGAAATATCAGGGACAATACAGCCACATTCCAAAAATGAAAATGAACCACAGACAGTTTCAAAAAATATTATCGATTTCAATAAACTATACACATCACTAAAAGGGGAAAAATGAGAAGAAGTATTGGACATCAATGAAACGCAACCTTGTTATAATAAATTTCTCGAAAAACTCAAATCCCATTTGAAAACAGCATCATACTCCTATCGTACCCAACATAAAAAATATAAAAAAATTAAACCATGGATCACTACCGGTCTGATCACCTCAATACGGCAAAGGGATTACCTGAAAAAGATATTATTAGTTAGATACACCCCTGAAAGAGAAAAAGAATATAAATCATATAGAAATCAACTGAATAATATAATTAAACTCAGGGGCGGATCCACGGGGGGGGTTTTCGGGTCCGGACCCCCCCCATTGGGAAAATAAGAGATAATTTTTTTCAATTTGTATCGGCTCGTAATTTCCAAATTTTGTTAGGGAACGAAAAAATGTCACATGAGCAAGACAAAAAAATAAAATAGAATAAATTTTTTTGCTTTAAAATTGAAAAACTTCAATAATTATTATTACATTCCATTGAAAACTAAAGAGCAGGCTACATTTAAACATTAGTAAATTTTCGAGGTTTTTTGGCGTAGTATTCGAAAAATTAGACTTTTTACATTTGTGATGAGTATTGTGTATGCCGGTAACGATTTGAATATACTATGTATGAGTAGAATATGCTGTTGATTCGGTTAAATCAACTCGATTCGATTCAAAAAAAGTAAAGTTTCGAACCTACTTTACCTTCTGGCTACACCTTCAAATTTTGCTCATGTCAATCTCTTTCACCTTTTTTTTGGATCTTGACTAGTTGTTGCTATACGGTAGCTCATAATTTTCTGGCAATCAGAACATGGCCATAGAACATATGTAGGCCAGACCAACAGACGTGTGACAAGTAGAGTATACGAACATCATGTGGTCTCGGTAGTATAGTGGTAAGCATATCTGCCTATCAAGCGGAAGGCCGGGGTTCGAATCCTCGCCGGGCCACCGTGCTGGGTAATCGCACGTTAAAAGGTAAGGCCTCGTTGATCCATTGCTCGCACAAGTTTCGACTTCTGAGGGTTGACGTTCGTCAGCTGGTTAACGAAAACGAACAATTTTAGAACAATTTTTAGAACAATCAACTTGCTGTCCGAAAATCAGACCCATCTTCAGCTCTGTCCAAACATCATCAAGAGACAGGACACAATATAGACTTTGCGAACACTAAGACCATCGCCACAGCAAAAACACTACAAGCTCGTATAATTCGCGAGGCCATCGAAATCGAGAAGCGACCTTCCTGCTTAAATAAACGTGACGACGGCCAGAGACTTCCAACTGCATGGAAACCCCTAATTTCCAGATGCCCAGTCCCCACCAAGACATCCGACGGTCCTTTAGTAGCACCCGCTGCTATAAATCCTACCCAACATCCCTCGATACCTCAGTTCGATCTAAGGAATAGGCAGATTGAGACCTTAGAAAGAACTCGTGACGAGACCTGGGGAGTAGGCAGATTGAGGCCCCGGCGTCAAGTCACAAACCCTTGCCCCCTGTGATAACACCTGAGGAGTAGGCAGATTGAGACCTCAGCGTGAAGTCACATTCACCTCTTGAAAATGGCTCCAAAATCGGAGCCGAAACGTCGAGAACAAAACTCCAGACGCGGTTCAACCCGAACTCAACAACAACACACAACTGACTGCGGAAACCTATCCGAACACACACACATATATATATATATATATATATATTCATATTATACATTATTACATATTGTAGCGTCTTGAAAAAGAAAATAAACATTCTCGAAAGCTCGACAAAAACAAAGAGAACAGCCTAATTGTCATCCCCAGACTGCAACCCAAATAAGTCTCTCTCTCTCTCTCTCTCTCTATATATATATATATATATATATATATATATATATATATATATATATATATATATATATATATATATATATATATATATATATATATATATGAATTTTGAGTTATGGACCCCCCCCTTGACCTGATCCTGGATCCGCCACTGATTAAACTAGTTAAGAATCAATATTATAAAGAAAGGTTGAATACAGCAAATGGGAATTGCAAGAAAACATGGGAACTTATAAATGACATTATTGGAAAAAACACCTCAACAAAAACTAAAATTGACAATATAACGTTCAAAAATGAAAATGAAGAACCAATCTCAGATAAAAGAAATAATCCCAATAATTTCAACAACTATTTCACAAATATTGGAACTGAAATGGCAAAAAACATAAAAAAAACTGAAAATCTACCTGAACATTTCCTTAAAGACAATACCCAACAAGAATCGATGTTTCTAAAACCAGTAACACAAAATGAACTAGTTGAAATCATATCTAAGCTAAAAACTAACTGTTCATCTGGTCCTGATGGTATATCTTCGAATCTTATAAAGAATATCCATTTATTTATTATTTCTCCATTAAATCACATCATGAATACGATCTATAGAAATGGTAAACTACCACACCAATGGAAAGAGTCAATTATCACTCCCATATATAAAACAGGTAAACGTGACCACCTTGGAAACTATAGACCAATATCTGTCATCAATAACTTTGCCAAAATCTTCGAACAATCTCTAAAAAGTAGACTCATAAATTATTTCAACGCTAAAAAAATTCTGACAGATAGACAGTTCGGATTCATTAGTAATTCTAATACAGAAAAAGCGGTGCTAGATTTTGTTCAAAAAACAGTTGAGGCCTTGGACAGATCAGAAAAATGCTTGGCAGTATTTCTTGATCTGGCTAAGGCTTTCGACACCGTTGATCACGGCATATTATTAAAAAAATTGCATGGATATGGTATACGAGGCCCAACATATAATATTTTAGAAGACTATTTATCCCATAGGACACAAAAAGTCAAAGTAGACAATAATCTGAGTGAAGCAATGGAAGTTAAAACAGGAGTACCACAGGGAACAGTGTTAGGTCCCATATTATTTCTTGTATATATTAACAGTATTTGCTTCATCAGCAATTTTGAAGGCCATCCCATCTCATATGCCGACGATACAGCAATCATATTCACAGGTAATAGTTGGAAGGACGTATTTCAAAAATCAGAAAAGGGTCTGAGAGATATCCTGATATGGCTTAATCACAACCTTCTAAGTCTAAATGTGAAAAAAACTAAATTTATCACATTTACTCTATTGCAGAACAATCAACCAGAAAAAAACATAATCCATATCCATGACAGAGACTGTACTGATACAACAAATTGCAATTGTGCTGTAATAGAAAGAACAAATTCAATTAAGTATCTGGGAGTTATTGTGGATCGGTTCATGAGATGGGATGACCACATAAACTACATTGTAAATCGGCTCAGACACCTAATAAAAAAATTTTATGAATTAAGGAATATTCTGAAGTATAAAAATTTGATCACCATATATCAGTCCCTAGCAGAATCTGTACTGAGATATTGTATTGCAGCATGGGGGGGTACTTTCAACAATTCCATCAAAATCCTTCAAACAACTCAAAACACAATCTTGAAAATACTACTCAAAAAACCTAAATTGTTCTCTACCGAATGCCTGTATAAGGAAACACAACTACTGAACACGAGAAGCCTCTACATACACCAATGTCTGACTTGGGTGTACACTAACAGATCCATACTTCAATCAACTAACAAAGAAAAACAAACAAGATTCGTTACTAATCTATCCATAAACCTACCAGCATTTAGAAAAAGTCACACACAGAGATGTATTTTATATCATGGTCCAAAATTATTCAATCTTCTACCAGCCTATATAAGAAATATTTCCAATATCAGTAGGTTCAAAAAGTCAATCTCAACATTCATTATGCTCAATACCGAGCTTCACGACCTATTTGATTGAACAGTTACGACTCATCATTCTCAATATTCATTCATATTAAATATTTTTATAAATTCATCAATAGAAATGTATGTGTATGGATTTAAGATAGTCAAATAACATAAATTGCCAATGTTGATTATCATTAAAATGTCACTCAACATTGAATAATACCCTGAGTGGTGGATGGAAAGCACAACACAAGTACTAGCTACTTAGGTGCATCCATCCTCATACAAAGGGTAAGAAAGCTGCATGTTTATAATCAACTGTACTTGAACTAATTGATACTCAATTTGGGAGTTATTTCTGCATCTGGAAAAGAAAATGACAGATTTTTGAACGTGTTCGTGAGTTCGAAAAAAAGATTTTTGTGGAATTTTTTTTTGCTTCATCCAAAAAAAGTAAGTATATGAAACTTGAAGCAAATAGGAAGTAGCTGCACGAAGCAAAATAGAGAAGTAATTCTGAGTGAGAATATTTCTACTTCCCTAAATATTTTCTATTCGGCTTGTTCCATTTTTTTTCTAGAAGAGACCACGAGATGAAGCAAAGATACGCTCTGACTGCTCTGGCGAGTAAAAAATAATAAAAGCTGAATTGGGTGATTGAGAAAGAATATCATTTCAAGTTTATTTATAGATAAATATAGAAATGAATACGCGTTTTCTTCGATTTCTTTTTTAAAATAAATGACCTTCATATTTCAAAGCAAAAATATGATAAAAATCAACTACTCCCTTAACGAATAACACCTCGGCTATTGGATTTTGAGACATTCATCATAGTACCATATCCGAATTTTTGTTTCATTGGATGGTTTGACTGGCGCTAGGTTCACCTCATCAGTAACGAGATGTTGTGTATTATTCTTATTACCATCCGAATATGTTTATTCATAACTCAACAAGTCAATGGCTCGAGTTGTATCAGGAGTCAAGTGTCAGGATATATATCTACTTTTTTCTGCTGTTACAAATCTACCCTGTACTGACGGGGGTCAATGAATCCGAAACCAGTCCCAGGTCATCAATAGGGTTGAATAAAAATTTTGACCATAATTATGACAAAGAAATATGCAGAAAAGTAATTTGCGTAGACTCTTGTAAATATTTTCATCAACGTTTTTGTTTTTGCATACCTTGAAACAAAAAAACGTTCTCTCAATCATAATCTCTATTCTTCACACAAAATATTGATTTATATTGACTAGTAGATGACCATTGAGTAGAATGCTTCCATTCATTTGGTTTGTCACCAATTACTTATGCTTGGTTCATAGACCAAACTCTTACTTTATATTTTGCTTTTTCTTCAAAGAAATTCTCACCATGCCATTCAATGGAAGCATTCATACACTACACTCTTACTTTAACATTTTGTGTATGAACGCCTCCATGTATCAGCATTATGAGAAATTTCTTAGAGAAAAAGTAAAAGAAAAAATGTGGTCTATGAACCAAGCATTAATTGGAAGAAAAAAATTCATAATACTTGGGCTTTGTGAGAAAGGTATCTTGTGTATAATTTCAACATTTATAGGCTTATAAAGTATACAGCTAAGGAAAAAAATGGAATATCACCATATTCATATCTTTGATATGAATGTTTCAATAGTGCTATTGGAAAATTAGTCCTCTCCAGCTGGCATTGCATCTTCTAACCTCCGAATGAATTTAACTCTAACTTCTGTACTTTGATCACCCTTCAACTGATCCTGAAAGGAAAATCATTCTGAATATTAGAAGGAAATTCATCTTGGCAATGGGGGTTAAAAGCCTACCTGAACAATCCAGCTTTGAACATCCAGTTGCACCATTTCTAATGCACCCCTTATTGCCCCACAGATGATATTGCAATATTTCAAACCCTTGAGATCGTCAGGGAGTTCAACTAACTCTGTTAGGGGATTTGAATCTAGCATGAAAGAGAACTCATCTCCAGAGGAACTCCAATTAGTAACGTTCGGCTGGACTCCCAAGTACATTTTGAACGCGGTTTGGATTTTGTCTGCTGTTTCCTTCAAATCTAAACATCGTCCTGAACCAGTTTTGGCCAGATAATCTTCTATGAGTCTGACACCCATATTATAGCCTAGTCGCTCGAGCTGCTTGTTAACATCATCGGTATTGTCTAGGTCTTTTATCATTTGAGCCACCAAAGCTCCATAGGTCAGTGTTACAAGCTCTGAATTCTGAGAATAATACAAAAATTAGAAGGCGGATCCTCTGAAAAATCTATCAAGTGCTTACCACTTTCTTAGTATCAAATCTTGTTGATGAACGACTCATGATTAGGCTACAATTCACAAAAAGCTTATATTTATTCCTCAAACTTAGATCTCCGTCCTCGAATCGAAAATAAAAACTAGCTTAAGACGATGACAGCCAAATAAATAATTTGTTTTGACGTTGTCGAAATTCGAAATTATTTCTGACACGGAACCATATAAAAAGAAAAAACTGGTACCAGACACCATAGAACAGCGTTCAGCGGAATAGTTCCACAGAATGGCTGCGTCCAGCAGCTTACAGCGCTTGAAGTAAGAAAAGTCATTTTTCATCGAACTTAACCATACAAACCGGGTTAACTGTACTATGACGTCACGGTACACTTCAGTTAACTTTCGAAGGTTGACAGATGACTGAAATGAAGGCTGTCACATTTGTTTTGTTTTTTGTTTGAGTATTGGCAATTCAAGATTAGATGCCAGCGCCAAAGTGGCAAAAATTCGAACCACTCGAGTACATTGTTATCATTGTTGTCTTTGGGTTTTTACGGTTTATCTTTGAATATTTTCATTTTGTTTTAGTTTTCAGGTTTTTCATGCACTATTTCTCATTTCAAGACTCAAGTGAAGTGATTTCTCCAGGTCGTACAACAGCATCATTTGTTAATACTCATTTTGAAGAAATCTTGTATGTATTAATGCACCTTGCAAAAAACATTTATTTTGTGGGCTGGAATGATTCACAGTAATCACAATTCTTTTCTTTCATTTCCAAGAACACTAAATTTGTCATTCTCTTGGATCACTAGCTAATAACCTACTACTTTTTCATATTGGATTTGATGTGAGACAAAAGTGATGAAAAATGCCTCAATTGATAATATATGTTTCAGATTATTTATTTGTAAAAAATAATGCCTGGAATATGGTTGAGTATGCTAGAATACATGGATTACGTGAATGGCAAATAGTCTTCCTTGGTAAAAGACGAGAACAAACTTTCATAAAGTTAGACACCGGTTTTCCTATTTTCAGGAGATATATCCAGGCCCGCCGTATGTCTATAGACTCTCTTATCCTAGACTAGTCTGCACGATAACGTTTCTTTCATTTTCCCGCGGAAAAAGATGAAAACTTATTCCAGTACTACTTTGCCGTTTTGCCCAAGAGTCACATTGAGGTACACAACAATAATGGTTTGAACTTGAAGTACTCATTTTACATCTGAAAACTAGTAACAGTCAACAGAATATCCTGAATATCCACCATATACATGTACAAGATTTTTATTTACGTATCATATAATAATAATCACAAAAATATACAAAAACAACGACCAGAATGCACAGAATCATAGGAATTTACACGTAAACAACGATTTCAATGTACTTATAAATAGTTTCAAAATTTGACACCAGAGGAAGTACTCTTTATGTTGAATTCCCAATTGTGTAGTTGTTGAAAAACGGTAAAATGGATGTGGCAAATTCGTTTATTCATCATCTGTAACAGATAGTTGCTACTTTAACTCCAAGAAAATTAGCTGAGTTGGCTATTTACCTATTTTCAATAAGTCAATTATTTCGCTTTCGTCAATAATATGATACAACCTCTCATTCACATATACTTCGTATGAATCCATTGTACAATTTTTTATATACCTTTATCATTGGAAACATCGACAAAATCTAACCTCCAACAAGATAACTACTGCGGTCTAACTACCTCATTGAGCTGGTTTAGGACCTAAACCAACCACCTAAACTTTAGGTGGTTGGTTATCTATTACGTCATAGTTTGGAATACACTTCAAGGAATATCGACTGGTTAACCTATTGCTAACCCGGTTTGTATGGTTAAGTTCGAAGAAAAATGGCTAAAAGTCGATATGTAGCAAATAACGGATTACGGATGAGTTTGATTATTGTAATCCAAGGCGCTCCATTATAACAACCGAATCCGTTATTTGCGTAGCAGCCGTATGCCGTTCAAGACGTCGTAATCCCGCTGAAAGATTACATTTTGATTCCGAGAAAACAACGAACCACGTACATCGTAATTCTACAGAATAATATTTGTAATGTAAATTGTCTAAAATTTAGGGAAAATCACAATAAACCAAATTCACCATGTTATGTTATGTTATATTATGGGAATGATTAAGATATAAATATATCTCAATCATTTCCGTCAAAAATATATGATATGGAAATCACAGATTCCTCATCATTACATCGTATCTAAAATGTTATAATGGAAAACGACCTCGAGCACCCAAAACTAAAACTAAAAACAGTCGCATTCAACCTTGTTTGTGAATTGAGTTAGTTTCTTTGAAATTCATACAGCATCATTTCTTTCCCAGAAGATATGAAGTTGCATATGTTATGATGATCCGAAAGACGTGTCGACTCCTGTTATTTACTTTTTGATTTTAGAATATTTGAGATATGTTCGAAATCTTTCACTTTCTTGCAGCACCTCGTACCTTTTATAGAAGATTGTAGCTATGACTGAGATGTGAAAATGAAACCTTCCAAACTGAGTACTATATTCCATATATCAAGCTGAAAAGAAATACTCTCAGTCGATGTGAATTTTAACTTCAGAAGTTGATGATCTAACGAACTATTGTTTTTAGTTGAAAATTACATTATTATATAGCTATTTTTCTTTCTTTCTTTCAGATTCAATTTGCCAACTATAAACATTCAATATTTGTTTTTTTTTAATTTCAAATGATACCTCAGTTCATATTTCTCTGAAATATGAAGTTTTGAAAGAATTGCAAAAAATTTTACAATTTTCAGTTTGAATAAAACACTTCTTGATGTACCTATAACACCACTTTGCGATGTGAAAGTGATATTCTCCTAATATCGCGAACGACATTCATGTAACTTCTCCTATGATATCGAGATGAATAAAACATTTTTATGTTCTCGCGATGTCTATACGATGTCATTATACGATATCGCATTGTTCTAGGTGATGTAGCATAGCTGGCTGGGATGACGTAGAGAGATATGGAATAATGGAATAGATGTGTTGAACTACGACACTACACAACGTCACATACGCCTTTATCACAACTATTGCTTGCGTCTATCATCTTGAATAATTGGAATGAGTGATCAAATCTTGTTTTCGAAAACTTAAACTCTGTTGCTAGGCTGAGTCCAATAAGATCTGTCGCAGCTTAGCAACAGCGTATACGCAGAATTGCGCTGACATTGTCAAAAAAACGCTGCTTTCAAAAATAAAGGAAGAAGAAAATGAGATGCATGATGTAGGATAGTAGGATGTAGTTTCGACTGAGAACGGTTCTGGAACGATTCGAAGTAGTTGCACAGTTGTGGGTTAAAAAGATTTAGACGAGCTGTCCTCCAGTACATGACTGTGTGACTCTCATTTTCGAACCGTGTTCAGTCGGAACCAAAACAAACGTAGTTTTTAGGTTAATGGCCTAAATCCGAAATCTTGTGATGTTTACATTTTTATTTGAACAAAGTGGAATGTCTCAATTCTTTACAAACAATGAGTAATGCAAATAATCTGTGAACTTTGATACTCAAATGAATACTGTAATTATGGCTTATACTGAAACTGAAGCATCATCTGTAATGAACTGGACGACAGAAGACACAAAAGTATGTTTCAGAAAAGAAGGTTTAGATGAAAACTGCATAAAGGTTCTTTGTGATGAGAATAGAATAGATGGAAAATGTTTGCTAGTTCTGAACGAAAATGATTTCACAACAGAACCCCTCTCCAAACTCACTCTAAAAGATAGGAAATGCCTCTATGTGCTCTGCAAAATATTACAAAGGGAAAACCAAAATATTCTCATGGAACTTGGGTTAATAGATACGCAAAATGTGAATTTGTATAGTCCACAAACCCAGTACACCAAAGTAGAAAGCGAATATTGTGAATCTGAAAGAGTTTCGCCTCCCATTTCTGAAGATGGCAGGCCTCGTTATCCTCCAGAAAAACGAAAAGCATTTCTCAGTTTGCTCTACGTTGTAGGAGTTACTTGGATAACAGCTTTCGTAATGGTTATTGTTCATGATAGAGTACCTGACATGAAAAAATATCCTCCACTTCCTGATATATTTTTAGACAATGTACCACACATACCATGGGCTTTCGATATGTGTGAAGTCACTGGTACATTAATGTTTACTATGTGGCTGATAGTACTTTTTTTCCATAAACATAGGTGAGCTTTCTGATTATATGTTATGAAATATAGCAAGTCGTTGAGGATTTTTGATCCTCTTATACGATTTATTGTGTTGAGCATAGCCCAAAATTTATTTTTAGATTCATTCTCCTACGAAGATTCTTTGCTCTCTCTGGTACTGTTTTTCTTCTACGGTGTGTGACAATGCTGATAACATCGCTCAGTGTTCCTGGCACTCACCTTCAATGTCATCCTCGTAATTTCTCAACTCAAGGGTCTTCTGCTTTTGCTGACTTGGCAAAAAAATTTTCTCAAGCGTATGTGATCTGGAGAGGAGCGGGAATGTCTATACAAGGTGTTCGTACTTGTGGAGATTACATGTTTAGTGGGCATACAGTGGCTTTAACCATGTTCAACTTTTTCATTACTGAATGTAAGTATGCTGATTCTCAATGTGATGAATTGTTTGATAACATTTTTTTTTATATTCAACTCGTATTTTGCAAGAAACAGTATTAAAACAAAGATAATAATAATAAAATAGTAACCAATCATTTGAGAGACTCATGAATCGCAGTTTTCAGATCTTTAGTGAACCCATTATAATAATAATAATAATAAATTGTCTTTATTCAAATACTACAGAAGATAGATTTACACAATGCGGGTGGCGATATTCGTGCAACACGCTGTTCCATATAACCACCCAAAAAACCAATTGATGAACAGAATAATAACATGACAGAAATATAGTAAAAACCAGTGCCAATATCAATTTCTTTCATGACTTTCTAAATAATTTGCTTCCAGTGAAATGATCTTTCTCATCTATTGAAGGTCAACAACTCTTTTTGTACCTTGAATTTTTTATTTTTAATTTCATATTATATACTTATAATGAATCAACTTTGTCGTAAATTGAAAATAAAATTATTACAGAGGACAGAAGAAGTAGCCTTGAATTTAATAACCGGTAGGTTTCTGAAGAAGGAAAGGAAAAATTGTCATTTCTTTCTTTCCTTGTTCATAGATAATCAGTAAAAAACTCTTTAATTGTGAAAAATTCATTTTCACATAGAAGTTTTTTCTGATCAACAGCTCCAGCAATCTGTGAGTATGAGAAATGACGTAGAGCATCATTTTTCTGAAACGACCCCCAACCGGAAATATAAGGCCTAAATCGTTTGGTAAAACTCAATCATGATTATGTCCTGTGATTAGCTGTTTAACACAGGTTTCCGAGTTTAATGCCAGAATTTGTTGATACATAATCATATTTCAGTAGTCACCTGCCATGTGAAGTCAACAGAGGATAAACAGACAAACAAACATTCATTTTTATATTACCTAGATGTCGCGTTAGTATAAGCAATTATCAAACAAAGGAGGGTATGCTTTAGATAGGAAAATTTGGGCCTTATCCGAAAATATTTTTAAACGCTTTTGAATGCTTATAAATGAGTCATGTAGTAGTACTTTTATTTTTTTCAATCTAGTATAATTTGTCTTATGTATAGAAAAAATAATAACTTCTCAATTATTTTCAATAAATGTGAAGTGGCAATATTGCTTTTCAATGATTATTTGAATGATTATTTCCCTCAATGCGAATAAACGATGAAACAGTTGAAGGCTAGACTGCTTTTACAGAGTTTTACAGCGATTAAATGCACTAGACCTTTTAACCGATTAAAATGTTCGAAATAAACCGGGCGTTTGGATCACTTTTCAGGTACTATCTCTGGTACTATATTGTTCCTGTGTTCGATTTTGATGTTTCCTGAGTTTACATGTTTTCCTTCCTTCCTTCTCCTTCACCAAGTTCAGTCGACCAAAATGCGTGCATTTCCATGATTTTCAAAATTTTGCTTTCAAGCAAATGCTTTCGTGTATAATAATTTAAAATAAAATTATCATACACTCAAGTCATTTGCTAAGCAAAATTTCGAGAATCATGGAAGTGCAGCACACATTTTAACCGAATAAACTTGGTGCACTCGGGATATAACCCCCGATTAATTGTCAGAACTGACATTTTCTTATTAGTGTTGTTAATAACAAATAAATGCATCGTTTTCTTTCCCATTCGTTCATTTAATTGAATTATTCGGCATATTTTTTATTTAAATGCTTTTTCTATCTATCTACTTGTAAATTTTATATGGCTTCAAATTGGTTGCAATGGGTACATCAATAGAAAAAGTACTTCAAAAGCGGCTAATAATGAAACATACCGGCAATTTCTACTAAATATTCGAGTTCACAGAGATGTTCAGTGGATAGAGCCTGGAGAAAACTCCCGCATTTGCATCCAATGCTATGCTTAGTTTAGGCGAGAAGGTAAACTGAAACAATGTTCATATTAACAACATTGAAGAACTTTTTAAGTTATTGTGCTCTTTCTCGCTGCCCTGTCATCAACACCATCATCAATATCATAAACTTGAAAAGCAAAAAGAGTGGAGTCACTGGTGACTAGTGGTGACAGTGAAAAATCGCAACAGTAATCATTTCTGTTAGCTGATTATACTAGCACCGATCTTAAATTATACCTATACAAATATCATTTGATTGCACCCGCTATATATAATCTGTGACCTCGCCTAGTTTGAAACGCTTCTATAACACTAGAGATTTCATCGATCCTGCAACAAACAGAATCCGATATCTCTAAAACACAGAAGTTTCTCTATATGGTCTCTACCTATGTATTACATTGCACCACAGACCTCAGATTGCAACCCAGAATGGGCACATAAGCGGCGTTGCCAAAATGTCTATTTTAGTATTGTATTGCCTCAAAAAATTGTGCTGAAGAAGAGCTTATTTGAAGATGTTCGGGAATGGTTTGGAAGCTGAAATTTTAGGAAAATTTTTCTCTTTTATTGACCTGAGATTGTGCAAAATCTCATGACAGGGAGCAGATGTCCCAGAAAAGCATTCCCTCCTTTAATACATCCTCTTGTCATGGTTTGTACCTTCAGCCGGTTTCATAGCGCATCTAAAGTTGGGACTAATTGGTGGAGCAGTACATTATCTCAAAGTTCATAGACGCAGAACACAGAAATAAATTCAGAAATGTAACTGCCTCCTGAAAAATTTGGAAGCCTAGATTTATATGGAATGCACTTTTCTTTTGCAGATGATATAACATTATTCCACTTTGGGAAAGATATTGACATTTTGGAAAATTCATTGAAACATGATATTGATCTTATTGAAAAATGGACGTGCAGCATTAACCTAACCGTCAATTCGGAAAAAACTGTTTTTATGATTTTTAAACAAAAAAACATGAAGAATATAAAATTAAACTTGAAGATAGATAATGAACTGATAGCCGAAGTTCCTAACCATAAATATTTAGGTTTATTAATTGACACAAAATTAAATTTTGAAAATCATATTGAAAAAATAAAGAAATCTATTGTTCCATTCCTAGGGGCCATTAGAATTCACATTTTGAACAAACACGTTCAGATTCTAATATATAATGCCTTCATTGTTTCTCATATCAGATACCTCATTACAGTTTGGTCTTCATGCTCTAAAAAACAAAAAAATATAATAGGTATATCGCTTAATGAACAAAGCAATAAAGGTTATATTCAGAAAACCGTGGGATACTCCTTCTGCAGATTTATATAAAGTAACAGATAATATGACTTTGTATCATCTAATTTGACCAGTTATAAATATAATATAAACTCTTAGTTCTTGGGACAAAATCAATTGATTATGAAATATCTAAGTATATATATGAATTAACAAAAAATCTTCAGAAATGTAATATAAAACTGTCAAAAAATAATGATTTACATGGCCACGATACCAGATTATCAAATAACTTTCATTTAAATACGATTCATTCCGATAAAGGAAAAAATAACCCCATTTCATCAGCATTAATAACTTTCAATGAACTACCAGGAAAAATAAAATCATCCCAATCCATTCATATTTTTTCAAAAAAACTTAAAAAATATTTGCTTGCATAATGATGTTCACCAAATTATCGAATGAATATTATACCCCAATTTATTATTTATAGTTCATAATTTTATGATGTTTTTTTTTGACTTCCTCATACCGAAACCCTGTTCTGTCTGGGAGCTGTATATTGAATAAATAAAAAAAAAACTAAATTCAATGAAGTTTCTTTCGTCTGAGTTTTTCATAAATATGAAAAAAACTTCTGTATATCTATAATTATCAATATGATATTAAAAAGAGAATTCTGAAGTATTTACCGGGTCTGGTTCTGAACTAATGAAAAGCATGATTTTCCTCCCTTGGTATGTAAATAGCTATCACGTTTCTTAGTGTGAGCACAATATTACAATAACCTACTACCAATTCATATATTTCAGATACTCCCAGGCACATCTACTACCTACATACGCTTTCTTGGATGATGAACATGTTCGGAATATTCTTTATACTTGCGGCACACGAGCATTACTCGATAGACGTTTTCGTAGCCTTCTACATAAGCAGTCGTTTGTTTCTGTACTATCACACGCTCTCCAACAACCAGGCTCTCATGCAGAGGGACTCTACGAGAACCAGAGTGTGGTTCCCCCTGTTCTCTTACTTCGAATCCAGCGTCGAAGGCATCGTACCCAACGAATATGAATCACTGAGTGAGATAGCTGCGAGTGTAGGCTCTTGTTTCAGAGGCTTGGTGAACGACTTTCGGGTTAGCTTGACAGTGGCTACAAAGAGTAGTACTGCTACGAATCAAGTTATTGAATCTGTTAGTAGAACTATCGTTGAAAATTCCAAAAACAAGTAGTGTTCAGATTTGTACTTGTTCTTTTACTGGGGGTATTAAAAGTACTGATTTTATATGCTGAACTGTTGCTCAAAGTTTATATTTTCAAACGTACTTGGAGTTTTTTTGTTAGCTATTGTTTTTTTTTTCTTATTGCTCGTAAGGACATGGAAGTATTTTTGAAGGATTGTCTCAAATTGATTTATTTTTCCAATGATCAAACATTATGAGAAATGTTTCAATGATTATTGTCTTTCCTGAGCCCCTTTTTTCAGATTTTTGCGAACCAAAACACCAAAAACTTAAGTTTCCTGGCTCTACTTATATTTTTTGCTTGCATTAAATCAATCATTTTTCTGCCAACTGAAGATTGATGTACCAACCAAATGAGAAATATCACGATAATATGAAACCATATCAAATATTGCTCCTCTTGAGCCTTGGATCAAAAACTCAAATATCAGTCATTGTTATTGGAAACTGACAACATTAACCATCCAATTTCTGATCTGCTTCTTGCAAATTGTAGTATTATTCAATCTAAATCCAAAAATGACTTTACCAAAGACTTGTTGATTCTCTTCCGTTTTTTCTTGAAATGTTGGCTTCCAAAAATGAACAATCTCTGTAGTTTGTGGACGGGACCATATATTTTTAATAACTAGTATATAGTCTACAACGTCAAGGGAAGTTCATAATTCTGTAAATAGGAAATAAATTATATATTTATTGTGAGATTCAAATGTTATTGATTACATTTTTTTTATTTATATTTGTAAATAATAATTTATTATACCAGCAGTTTATAATTATTCTTTTATTTCGATCCTGTAACCAGTACTTTGAACCACGAATGAATAGGTAGGTGTAAAATTGTTCCTGTAAACAATAGGCAATACTCGGATTTTTGTCATGTCACTCGATTATTAGTCCAGTAACTGAAGATCCGAAACTAGGGAAAGCTGTGAACAAGTCTATGCGTTCTTCACTTGTGGCTCAATTTGTAGGTCGTCACAGAAAACATGGGTTTCCGCCCCAGGATATCTAAGAATTAAGAATGTTCCATACGTTTGTACGAAAAGTAAAGATCGTCTCAGTTATCTACGAAATGACCTTTACCGTTTTTTGCCGAAAAACTCAACAGTTTTTTTGGAGATAAAGGGACCCAAAACTATGCCTCATTATCAGCAGCCGCTTTCTCTATAGGCAATTCTTTTGTCTATGCATTCGCTTGGAGGCGGGCGGACGAATTGTTTCACAACCCAGGCTAAAACTTACATTTTCCAATGATTCAAAGTTCAAGATAATGAGGAAACCCGTAGCTATCATTCCATGTATTTCGAAGTTCTTTCTAATTTGGCAAAAAGATTTAATAATCTGAGAAAGTTTTTTCCGCACCATTTCGACACTGTTTCATTGATTTGTTTACATTTTTTTCAAAAATAGTCTTTTATCGGAAATTTTTCTTTATAATGGATCCTTGGGGGGTCTTGAATGATCTCTGAATTTTTTTTTGTACTTTCCCCGCGTTCTAATAAATGATCCAATACATGTTTTCCTAGCATTCGGAGATATGATCGAACTTATGATCAACCGCAATTAAAAAATCAGTAGCCGATTTTATCGCTTACGAAACAAATCGTTTTGAAGCCAACGATGCCCTAGTACCCGCATAACATATATATTTTTTATCGCTAACCATTTTGTAATTCGCGGTTATTCCGCAGCTATTAATACACGAAGTTAAACCAATTTAAAATGCCTAATTTCAGCAAATTGGAGTTTAAAGAGAAAACGATTTTTTTCTATTTCGTGTTTTTAACCATTTTCTTATATCTCTAAACAATACGTAAAGGTCCGAAAAAAACGTTCACAGCTTACTAAATTGTAGTTTTTGTCAAATGAGAAAAACTTCGAAATCCTGGAATGATAGCTACGGGTTTCCTCATTTCTTGAACGTGGATCATTCGGCGAGATATATCCGGTTTAAACATTCCCTACATTTACGACCGAACATCACCTTAGTAAAGCGCTTTAAACTCTCCCCATTAAAAAATCAAGGGATCTTAAGTAAATTTGAATTACCCGCTTCGAGCGTAGTAATCTAGATAACCGGTATATTCGGCCGTTACATGTTCATGTTCCACTTTTTCCATTCATATTGGAAGACAGAGAAGAAAAATCTGCTCGCGTGTGCGAGTGTATATTTCGTTGATTTCTCACCATGTGTGACGACCTAAAGTTCGAGCCATATTAGTAAAAACTCATAGACTTATTCACAGGTTCGTCTCTTCAATTACTGGACTATATCGTCTATGCAATATCTTCTGAAGATGGTACATAAAGCTGGTAAACAGGGATTTAAACAGCTTGCGCCAAAAACATGGGACCGAATTAGGACGCGTTGGAGATCTTTATGCATGCCTAATGTTGCCAATTATGAATGTTTCCAAAACATTGTCAAAGCCCTAAGTGATTTATAACGTGAACTATTTTGTTTGAATAATTGTGAAATAAAGTTTCTGTTTGTAAAGAACCCAGTGCATATGTAGTGGAATAAGGCGATGTAGATCGTTTGAAGAAATGAAATGTTGCTGTTTTCTAGAAAGCTTTTTCATCACTAGGTATACATTTTTTGTCAGTTTTAACCTTTTTATGTAATGAAGTTATGAAGATAGGAAGAAGGAAATACAACACAAAATTTAAACAAATGAAGTATATTCAAATCGCATTTACATAAAAAGAAACAGAACATTAACTTTGAAATATAACATTTTTTACAATAAAACTAGTATGTAAGTACCCTTTATGGAACAGTACATGTTCGATACACCTTAAAATTATCACATTCGTAATTAAGGCACTACAAGAATTATATTAAAAATATACAAGTTTACACAGACATCAAATTATTAAAAGTAATTGTACTTCAAAATAGTCATTTCACTATCCAACGTTCTCATGATGAATAAATCGACGATTTCAGATTCAAGATAATCATTGTTTTAGAAACTCAATATTGCTCTTGGTGTCAACCACCTAACAACTGTCTTTTTGACATTTCCAATATTGCTTTGCCTCAACTAGCAAGAGAAAACACTACTGTGAGATAGTGTATTCAGTATGAAGTTTACTATTGGGACAACGGAAATTGGAGATCAGTATGATCACTTTTGAGGAACTCTTTAACGTCTACTTTGATCTCTGTATGCCGATAAAAACACTTTAGCTTTAGAAGATATTATAAATGAAAACTTAAAAAAAATTGAGGACTGGCTTTCCGCCAATCTCCTTTTTGTTAACACCAAAAAGACAAAATTCATGATTTTTCAACATAAAAATAAACAAAATATTAAGTTAAATATCAAAATAAAGAACGAACTACTTGAACAAAAAACTGAAATGAAGTATCTTGGCATTTGGATCGATGATAGATTGAAATGGGATAAACATTTTGACTCCCTCGTTGAAAAAATTTATCCTATTATTGGAGCATTACGAAGATGTCCCAAATTAAATTATAAAATAGACAATATGTTTCTTTACTCACATATTCTCAGTCGGATCAAATATCTCATAAATATATGGGGTTCATGTTCAAAGAACTACTTCAAAAAAATATCTGCTTTATATAGAATATCTTTGAAAGTACTACATCGTCTCCCATATGATACTTCAACAAATGAACTTTATTCAATAACGGGCACATTTTCTTTGGAGGAACATTTCTTGATAGATAGTTTAAAATTTCTCATTCCATTGTTGAAAAATTAATAAAGTCAAAACTTTATATTAACCAGGAATTCAGAAATTCATAACTATCATACTAGGCAACATCACTTGTTTCATCTTGATACTGCTAGCTCTGTAGTTGGACAAAAAAGATTTGTTTATGAATCATTATCTAAATATAATAAATTACCCGAGAATTTAAAAAATATTAGTAATATAAATCAATTCAAATTTCAATTGAAAAAATGCATTCGCCTCAAAAGAATTTCAAATTGAATTGGTGTTTATCTATTTTACAATTCTTTCACTTATCCTTTTCCTTATAAAATAATTTTCTTGCGTTGATTTGTATATTTTTTTCTTTCATTTATTTATTACATTGAAAAAAAAAGTTTTTGATGATTCGTGAGCAATCTCAAAGCAGTACAAAAATACTGTTTGATTGTTCATGCTATACCAAGGGAGTGCTACCAAATATATTGTATTATTGATTGTATATGATTTGAAATGTAATGGAATGAAATAAATAAATAAAAATCTCAATTAAAAAAAACTGAAGGAATCATCATGAAACTGAAATGAAATAATCCTTCGATCTTATTCTTATATCGTCACCACATGGTTGATTCATAAACAAAAAAAAATTATATAACTTCACTATAGTCTATTTCAAGAATAACGTAGAGTAAATTCGCATATACAACTGCAATATTCCATCTTAATTTACTTGAGAAATAATAACTACGAACACCTTATTGCAGATATATTTTTTCAGTGTTTGGGTATGAATCGCCCATGAAAGAGTAAGATCGATAAATAGCCCCAAAAACTTGATGTAATTAGTATTTTCATGCACTTCAGGAATTAAAAGTACACTTCAACGGAGATTGAAGTGACACTTTCAATCCGTAGGAATCAAAAATTAATTTTCGACCCCTGGAGATTTCAATTGAAACATGTTTTGAACAAGCGTCGAATTTTCTATCGCCGCAGAAAGAACAGATGGACACAGTTGTTGTAGTTGAGGTGCTTGCAAAAATCTGATCAGAAATTATGTTTTTCTGACATAGGAAATGTTTGACATAACCTTTCACATCACTGCATATCATGTATTTTATTGATTGCCATAACGACACACGTTGTACATCAAAACTCTCATTATGATTAGAGTTGCTATTGAATTATTTCACAAAATATGCACGCCTTTTCTCTTTACTTTTCCTAAAGTTCATAAACTAGTGTATACACCACTGGATTTGATCCTCTATAGGGAAGAATAAAATGCATAAAAACCCTGTTGTGTTGACTGATATGATTTTGTTCAGTCAATTCCTCTCGATTTGAGAAATCGGAGTGAGAGACCACATGTTTTGACGGTAGGTGATGATGCAAATGCGGTTTTTCAAAGCTGTAATTCCAATCAAGTGACAGCTCACGAGTGAATTTCGAAAACGACGGTCCCATTGGGTAAACTCTGGCGGGATATTTCGTTCACCAATAGAAACATTAGTACACAAAATTTGTGTAGACAGACCACCTCATCAGGTATTCCAGATCACATGATGTCTGGAGGGCAAACACCAGTTAAACCATAGAAATCACACTGTAGAAAAAAAACAAACGAAAGTTTCTGGGAGGCAGATGCCGCGGTATTGATTCATTTGACACTTTTTGGTATGTATCTGGAATGCCTAATTGAAAACTTCGATTAGAAATTTGAATGCTTTTGGAAGTTCCAACAAACTCAATATTCAATTTTATCCATTTAGTGTTGTTCGTTTCATTTCACGTTGTACTTACTTCCCACGATTTTATCGTTACTACATTGCTATTGTTAAGTGATTTTTTTACCTCTAGTTACTTTTATGATATGGTATTAATAGTGCCGAATCTAATGCCCATCTTCATAATATATTAAGTGACTACCGCAGGTGAATTATTTCTTAGTGTTAGAGAATATATGATGGTTTCAACACATCGAAAATAAAAGATAGTTTTGAAAACCCCAAAAATCAAAATTGATATCAATTGATAAATGACCTTCCCAACTCACTTGGGTATAAGTATCTCAAAACATTTATGAGCGTAAAAACCCTGAACATTCTTTATTTTTCATTAATACAGTCCCAATTGAATTATGGGATTCTGGCTTGGGGAGGGGTCATGAAATCCCACATTAGAAATCTTGAAGTTCTTCAGAAACGGTTTTCGAAAATAATATATAATAAGTCTTATTTGTCATCCAAGTGAAAATCTGTACATAGAAACACATAAAATGGACATAAGACAATTATTCGGATATAACATCATGATTTATATCCATAAACACAAATTGAATATAAATTTCAATAATCATATTTATAATACAAGGAATAAAAATAATATCACATTAAAAAATAGAGTTAAAACAACAATGTCTCAGAAAAATTTTAAATATTTATTGCCATTCTACTATGATTTGATTCCAAATCATATAAAAATGATCAAGTCATTAGTATCTTTCAAACTACAGATTAAAAAATGGAAACAAGAATCACGTCGAAATTTATTTCATGAAATCTCTCACTTCAGTTAAGAAAATTAGTTAATTTTTCAATATTATTTTGTTGAATTCTACAAATTTATCAAATATATTATACATAAATGTAATTCGTATCTCTCGCAACAAGTTTTCAACTTCCCGGATATAATTGAACTGTTTATTCACCTTTTTACAAATTGATGTATATGCTCTTTTTTATGAATTTTGAATGAACTTTATTATTATTATTATTATGTGATTAACTGACTGTCTTCCAGAATTTCCTAGTTAAACATATTTTTTCCAGAATTAGTGACATTGGTTGTTGTGCCTAAAAAAAATGGATGCAAAAACAATAATTTAAAATCATGGTGCAGGAAATGTCACGTTACGTTACCAGATTCATGAAGAGCGCCTCTGTTGGCGATCTCCCGAATCTTCAGTACAAATAGTTCAAAATCAAGAATGCGAGATATCGATATGTTGGGCTTATGATTTTTCAGGTATAAGTCAATGCCTCAGGGTTTTTATGCTTCTTGGGAAAGAATTTTGACCGATGAGGGCACTAGTGTATTGACCACTCACAGGCTTTGTTTTACAGTTTGGATTCAGATCAAATTTATCGGATCGGGGGCGTGTCAGGATAATGACATTCCTTATCCCTCGACGAATTGTAGCCCTACAAGCGGTCAGGCAACGAAATTTTCGCCTCGGGATAGAAAGTAACACTTTGATCCCTTGGTGTACAATATACTATTTATTACATTTCCATTTTGCATTACTTTATGTTTACGAGTGTTTGGTGTTCAAATCTAGCAAGGCCATATTATTGTTGTTCGTTCCGTTAACCAGCTGACGAAGGTCAACCCTCAGAAGTCGAAACTTGTGCGAGCAATGGATCAACGAGGCCTTACCTTTTAACGTGCGATTACCCAGCACGGTGGCCCGGCGAGGATTCGAACCCCGGCCTTCCACTTGACAGGCATATACATAGGAAGATACTATTTAGATAGTAACAGTAGAAGTATTTATGAATATTATTAGTGATTTATCAAAAAAATTACTTTACATTGTTTGAGAGAAATGAGTAAACGAAAAAAGTTCCTCAAAACTTCATACTCCCGCAAAAAGAATCCTCATTGAAATGCAGCTATCTGTATATTTTCTCCAATAAATACGATTTATTCAAAGTAAAGAAACGTGTAATCCAAAGGAAAGTTATTCTAGAGACAATTTTGAAGGAAGATGCACAAAATTACCATATACTTGATTTACATGAACCGAAATTGGAAAACGGATATCACTGAATAATGTGGATTTTTCGGGTATAACCCCATAACGATTTTGTTCTTTTGGTAACTTTTCACCTACCTAATGATTGTCTTGACCAGGTGTGAGGTTGTGCCTACACCCTTGTTATAACTATGCATAAAGTTTTTGGAAAAAATGTCCCGACCACAAAATAATCCAACAACTCTATTTCCGGAAATATTCATATCTGATAGATGCCCAGGAGCGTGAAACAAATGACTTCAGATCTATCTAAATTTGTTCAAACAGTAAACAAATTTACAACACTTCATCTATAATTATGATAAAACAATCGATGAAAAATAATAACAGTAACCATTCATCTTCCGTATGCATACAAAAAAGGCACATCTACCCACCGACACCTGGCGTTGCCTACAGGGTGGATCAAAGACTAGATATGGGATTTCTCAAAGAGAACCACACAGGCATGGAACACCCAGTGTATACCTGGATAATTAAAATCAATCACATGTTAAGACAATTTCGAAACTAGTACAAAATTTCAAGCATACCATAAAAATAAGTTTGGTGTGCCATAACTTTCTTCAACGCCCTGTATCATATCAATTATTTTCATTGTGTTCTCTGCATGAATAGCCGTATGCGTACCTTTGAGCCACCCTGTACACTCGAATCTGTACTAGTCAAGTTTCATACACCCATTGTTTTTAGAGATATAGTTAGTCAATGCTTGTGTAGGAGAGATTTGAAGTGTTTTTGTTACGCCATCTTTTTTTGTACATGCCGATTAACACGAAAGGGAAGCCCTGAAATGTCCAAAGAACACCACATGAATTTTTGAAGTTTGTAAGCCTCTGGAAAGACCTCTCTAGGCAAGGAGTTCTAAAGTTTAGCTGTTCTATTGACAAAAGAGCCCTGAGCAAGAGAGGTTCGACAGGTTTCCAAGTTCACAACTAAGTGGTGGGAATTCTGTACTTATCAGGTCATCCGTGTAGATACTGGGTGGAACGATTGATAACAATTCAGAAGAGCACCGACAGTGAAAATACCTATAATGTTGATTTCGTTTTCTTGACAATGCACGACAAAGTTTCCTAAACTGAAGGGAAAAATAGGTGCAGAATTATGTCTGTCGGTTTGACTTAAATTTTGAAAGAAAGATAATGAAGCTTCAGAATAAAATTGATGATAGAAATTTATGAAGGAAATGGAAGTAAAATAATCTCCTAAACATGAATGGACCTAGGACATTGACAAAAAAAATTCCACTTCTGTTTCCGAATTGATTGCCATCTTTTGGTATTATGTATAAGTAATCAAGACGTGGGATTCAAGCTATGACGTCCTTAACACGTTGAGCCCCGGGTGGCATCAACCCTATGCCTCGCTGTCTCACAGCCTTGGGACAGCGTGGCATCAGGTGTATACCTCAACGTTGAAATTTATTTTGGACAGCGTGTCGTACATACTATACCACGCACGGGGGTCTGAAAGACCCCGGGCTGAGGAATACAAAAGTGTTTGCTGACTGGAAATAATGTGAAAAATAGAGATGCTATTGAATATTTTGCATGGAATGAATCGAGATATGAAAATATCTTTATTTCCACTAAAGAGGAGAAGATTTGTGATGTTCAGAAAAACATAGAACACAATAATTTTTTTTAGAATTATTGCACTGGTACTTCGACCGAGAGCTTTCATTTTGGGCCTCTTTTCTACCAAGTTCTTCCTTCGTTCTGGCATAACAAACAACACATCGATTTTTTTTAGCTAAAGTGAGCCGATGTTGATCGCTTCTCTCATTTGAATGTTCTATATTTTCGGTGGAGAATTTGCCTAACATCTTTAGAGCAACCTGTTTCTTGAATTAGGTGATAGAAGTTCTGTTTTGCATTACTTCCTTGTAAGTAATATAGGCATTCACCATTGCGGATCCAAACAATAACTCGGTTGCTAATTTTCTATACCATTTGTCTCCTCTTCGCAGGCAATGAGAATAAGCCTTCATTTGATCAGATAAATCTATGAAGGACTTAGAATCATTATAATCAGTTATCATAATGCTGAAGAATCAGATTCACTACTACTACTGGGAAAATATTCATCAGATGAATTACAGTCAGTAAAAGGATCAAGTGCATTCAGTTCCTCATCTGACATCACTTCTTCATATCATTTTTGGAGTATTTCTTGATCTTTTTCGTAGGACATGATCACTCGAATAGATATATACTTGCCGACAGCACAACTGAAGCGATAAATCGCAAATATTCTCTAGTTTCAGTGGGGTTTATACAAGAATGGACATGTCAATGAGGCATGACATTTATGTCACGCTGTCCGTAGCAATAATTTTGTAGTTCAGCCCGCGTGGTATCGATGTAATGCCTCATTTTTCTCTTTCTTTGGAATGCAAAAAACAGACGTATTCCAACGTTAAATTTATACAAGGCACTCAAATGCGTAAAACTTGAGCTTTCAACGCGAAAAAAAATTCCGGTCCGGTGGACACAAAAAATATATCTTCATGCCGAGGCTCAACGTGTTAAGAAAAATAAAAGGAAAGACATAACCTGGAAACCAAATCACTAGTGCCATCTTTCCGTAGTATCCATCCTTTCAAATGATATTTCCATATGGTTGACTATGATCTCTATAAACAATGGTATTAGTGAAGTATGATACAACGTTCTTGCATTGAACTGTGCTATGACATTTTCTTTCAGATAGTAGTTACGTACAAAAATAAAATATAAAAGTTTCGAATATAAAATTGGCAAACCTAACACGTTAAAATAATAAAATTTGCACTCCGTATCACTTTTATCGCAGGAAGTTCATGAGCAAGATGTACCAGTGGTAGTATCTAACGCTAAAAACTAATTTTTTTGGCTCTGATTGGCCTGAATCACGATTTGCCTTGCCTCGTCCGGTAACCTCTCCGGCTCCGACAAAATCTCCGTTTTCGTGCACAAATACCTCAGAGAGTTGAGGACGACTGCAAAAAAATGTTGATAAAACGAATGAGTTAAATCGCTATACCGTGTGGCCCATAAAGTGTGCAACAAATGGGATTCTTTTTATTGGTTCTACAACAGCCGAAATTCAAATTAATTGAATCCACTATTCCAATTCACAATAGATTGGACGAGTCAGGTTACAAATAAATACGAACATTAGTCCACAACAATACAGGGGACGCTCACAAAATAAGTAACAAATAAAATTTATCGGTGTATAGTGCCGATGGACAAAAAAAAACAAAACTCATTTATTTGTTCTGAAAGAAAACCTTCGAATTCATTCAGGCTGTATAAACAAGCACCACTATTACACAACATTTATTGACAACTATCACTATTTAAGGTTATGACTTTGACGTTGTTTGAAATTCTCAAACCTTGAAATTTTGTGAACGGCTATTACAGTTTTTAGTGTTTTTCCACATTTCATGTGAACGTTAACCATACTTGATAAACATTAGTAGTAATTTTACTCATATCCCAAAATTTGAAAATAATATCGCAGCGCCATTTTTTTCAACACTTCAAATAATAAGCACCACTTTGACAATACTTTGATATTGTTTGAAACCTTTCACCAGATGGCGTATCGCTTATCTTGAAATCCCAATAGTGGGAGGTTACATTAAAAATGAGTTTGTGCGCATGGGGCCGGCGCCATCACGTTTGACGCTTGCTGTACATGCGTTAAGATTGGCTTCTGGTCAAACAGCACACATGGAAGTTTTTAAAAACTCGAAAAAAAGTTTTCTTTCATCTCCGTATAATTTCAATTTCTCAAAATATACTTTATTGTCTGAAGATTTGCATCTTATTGACAAAGTCCAAGAAATACAATTGTAATAAATAAAATAAGCCACGCTCGAGAATGTCGAGATGACGTTTTTTTTTTAACTTTGTAGCCCTCCTCCTTCTTTAGTTCATTCTCGAATTGTCAGATTAGTGGAATATACACGTTTCAGGATGTAACCAACTCACCCTACCTTAAACTGACGCGCTCGAGAATTTTAGAGGATCAATTTTTTTTACTAATCTGATCATTTATCCTTGAAGGGCGGCCATATATATATATATATATATATATATATATATATATATATATATATATATAGGGCTCATATACGGTGGAAGTACTTGACCAGGTATAAGGTATCCCCCTGTATATTAATCTGCGCTTTAGTAAATCCCTATTACAAAGGAGGATTTGTTAAAGTATTGTTATTAAATCAAAATTCTGGTTAGTAAGTATTAAAAGTAGCTATAAATAACCAAATCACATTATTATTAATAGACCATTTGCCATGTTAAAAAGGTTAATGCAAAATTCTAGAGTTATGTTAAAATCGTTGAAACAGAGATGAAGTTGGGAGTTAGAATAAAACAAAGAGAGAAAAAACATGTGAATTTCAACAATGCGCTTCAATTTGATAAATGATTCGAAAGTGATTTGATTATAGATACTTTTCGAATGTACTAATCAGAAGTTTGACTTATAATAATGTATAACGTTTATTGCTCCCAAGAAATAACACGTATTTATAATAGGGAACATCTTAATTTCAAGCAGTTACATTCAGTGCTTCGTTAACAAAAACAAGAAGAAAATGGAAAAACTTTCACATGATATAGTCATGGGTGAGATATAATAAAATGATAAAGAAAAGAGTGAATGAAGTTCAAGATAATAAGTATTTTTTCAAGTTTTTCTTAAATTAATTAGTATTTTTTGTATTTTTCAATGTTTTCGGCAAGCTGTTATAAAAGATGACGCCTTAATACATAGATTTTTTACAATAATTTGTTCTAAATTTAGCCAGAGAAAAGTCATTTGCTTTTCTTGTCGAATAGTCATGGGCATTTATGGTTATTTTCAAATTCGAATTTTTCACGTTATTTTTGATCAAATGAATAAATACCAAAAGTTTGTATTTGAAAAGAGAAAGAATATCTAATAATCCTCTAGGTTTATAAAGATTAATTGTTGGTTCTTGCTGCTCTGAATTGAATATACATCTTATAATTTTGTTTTGAAGAGTTTGAAGTGGCTTGATAGTTGTTTTATTTGCTGTTTCCCAAATTGAGATTTAATTTAATTGATAATTTTTTTTCAAGTTTTAGGCTAAGACTTCTATTGTGCAAAAACTTCTATTCCTTAACAACTTCCTCATGAAATTAACGCATATTATGTGGGTACTTTCTTGAACAAATTTAATATTTTTTGACCTGCCCTGTATACTGTTTGACCAGAAGCCAATCTGAATGCAGCAAATCGGTTATCGAACGTGCACCAACTTTTGGCGGTATCTTAATCACGGTTATACAACCAATTGAAAAATTTCCCACTCGACCAGACTTCATGGACCTCCCTGTATACACTTACCAGGTCTGAGATCTCCGAGGGTACAATGCTGCTCCACCCAGAGCATTGTCGAAGAATATAAATCGTCCAAACTTGAACTGGAAACGAAACTACTGAACGAGTTCAGTAACGGTTTGAATATCAAGCTGAACTGTGCGAGAGTTAAGAAAATATGTTCGAGGTTAGGGTGTGAAGGTGAGAGAAAGCTGGCTTGATTTAAGATGCCTAAAAACCCTGGTGCGTCCACTTATTCCGATATTGCATAGAATTTCTTGGCAAAAAATAATCGATGATTATGGTAGCTTCCTAATTTTTCAACAGGGGGCGTTATATTAGCATCCTCAAAATTCTGTCAAATGTCGGTTGCAGATCAACGTAAGTTTGATGTTGCTGTTGATAATCTTAGTCTGAATTTTCGTTGATATTTACTTAAAGCTACCTAAAATTGTTGTTTTCTGCAATCAACAGTGTTCAGTGATTGTCAAACACTATGAGTTTTTTAGGGTTGTAACATACGCGATGTGAATCGTAATCGTCTCCAGTCAGTACCCGAGAAAAGTTCAAAATAAATGGCCTCAAAGAATAACATTATTTACATGTTTTCTAAAACTGGCAGTCGATTGGGGTCTCACGTTATCATTAGCCAAATATCAAATAGTAGAAAATTTGCTTGCACATTCCTGTCTGGTGGACAATAAGCTTCAAATGATATAATATGATGGAGTGTCATCTACAACGGCGTTCTTTAGTATTAATAATTTCAGGAATCAAGAAATCGGTTTTTGCTAAGTTCATATCAGAATCAAAGGATAAAACCAGGGTTTTTAGAAATCTTAGGTTGAGCAAGTTACTCGTCTAATGGCAGAATGCCCGCAGTTTATTCCGCAAGGTTGGCAGCGGTCATTTCAACAACTGTTGATTAGGATCAAGGGTATGGTCCGGAATAAGATGCCTAGGGAACCCTGGTGTATCTAGTGATTCAATATTGTTTAGAATTTCTTGGCGAAAAACAATCGACGATTACAAAAGCTTTCTAATTTTTGTATAGGGGGCGTTATATGAGCATTTTCGAAAATCTGTCGAATGTCGGTTTTGTCAGATTGACGTAACTTTGAGGTTTATTGTTGTCAATGAAAACTGAAATTATTTCTTCGCACTCAACAGTGTTTAAAAGTCTATATAAGTAGAATAAGTTTTGAAGTTATTACAAGTACTTTTTCACGATGTGTAGAAGATTTCGTATTTTGTGTGGTCAGTTAAAATCTGGGGATCCAGTTATTCTTCTTTATTCCGTACCTGAGGTAAGTACAAAACAAATCGCCTCAAAATGATAACATGAATGTAGCGTTGTAGCTAATTTTATTTGTTTCAGCTTGAGCGAAAGTCATTTATCGAGGAGGAAACATCTGTAGCTCTTATCGATGAGATATTGAAAACAAAGTTTTGTTTAAATAAAGGAAATATCGATGTGATACGTATTTTGAACCGTTGCATAACTGATGTGTGTATCCCCAATTCCAAGACAGTCTATCACTTTCAGTACACTAGCATGAACTTTGTCGTACATTCTCAATTGAATGGGCAAAGTATATTTTCTCGGAATCAAAGTCTAGTCTTACTAACTGATGTAAAAACACTAAAAACTTGTAGAGGTAGCAGGTGACAGTGACAGTATTGACAGGTTGTTAACGGTAGGTTTCCACGTTACATGCACATTTTCTGAAACGCATTTGATCGACTGTCAGTGCTTTCAAAATCTCAGTAGGCAAATAATAAACAGTAGTAGAATATTCGGTTGCCCATTTCTCTCTAGTGAAAATTAAGCTTCATATGGTATATGACTGATCGCCATCTACAATAGCGATCTGAAGTTTTTATGATCTCAAAAATCAAGCAATCGGTTTTCGCCAAATTTGTCCCAAAATTATTCAGGTATAAGTAGATACACCAGGTTTTCCTAGGCATCTTACTCCGGAACTAACGGAGATCTTGGTGTAAAACTATCTACGACACTAGAGAAAAATTGATAACATTCACCGAGTTACTGTTTTTAAACAGAATACTTCGTAGAACGTCATTTACCATTATAACAGGTCTATATATCAGTGGCGCTGTAAGTGGTAGTTCCACAAATAATTCAACAAATGGGGCGTCTCTAACATTCATACGTATGAGAGGAAACAAGTACAGTTCAGCCCAATGATATTTCCCACCTACTTTCATTATACCATCTTTTTTTTCAAGTGAAATTGAAAGATGAAACAAGCTACGTTCAGGCAGGTTCTTTTTTGAATGGTAGCTTTTGCACTCTATACATCAAAAAATATAAACATCAGCCGAAGTTCATTTGTTGAGTTTCAGGTAGAATCAACTATATTTTTTTCACTACTGCTTACCAATTTATGGCGGCGTTATTCATTTTTTGTTGAGTTTTTGCGGTTTCAAGTCTACTATAGAAAAAGTAGTTGAATTCAAACCTAATGATCTGCTGGCTGCTCAATAATTACTTGACTTATTTCGAATACACTTTGATGAAAAAAAGAGCTCACGGCCTGTGCAGTCACTACAGTGATACAAAGGTCGATTTCGATAATAATAAACGTTATTTCTGTCTCAATCACTCAGTATTGAGAGCATTACGCAATACCGAAAATTAACGAATATCTATTGAAGGATACAATCCAGAATTTCCAGTTATCCATAGTTCGACTTCTGACATATTCGTCGAACATTTCCTGCATTTTGCTATCCCTATTTCTGGAAACTGGAGCACCTGTTGCTGGCAACATCGACTGACAATTACTGAAAAAAAAAAGTAATTGTGATAAAACATGAAGGGAGTACCTGGAACCTGTTAGGCATTGATTTGTGGATTTTATACTAAAATGGGGGGTTAACTGGATTTTGCTACATCCATTTGGAACTCACAATATAATTCCTACATAGGTATATATTGACGTGAAACTGTTCAGAACAAATTTCTGAAAAGATCAGAAAATGAAGCTAAAAAATGGTAAAACCTCGCAATTTTTTCGTCCAGCCACGACTTGTACAATGGAGCTTTCATCCTCTTTCTTTTCTTTTGTGCCGTTGTCGCTTTGTGTTTTTGGAGTGAAAACTACCCTTTATTGTCAATATAAAGGAGTGAAAACTACCCTTTATTGTCAAAATATAAAATACATCAAAATCTATGGGATATTTTTTTCTCTTTTCTTCGGAGTTTTGTGGTTTTTCAGATAGATATGTGAATGATTCTCGAGTCCTCTTTTATGGGGAGGTTCAACTCTTGACTGTATGTTCGATCGTAATGTGGTGTTAACGGCTATTCTCCCTATTCCTTACACTACCCTTTTTGTCTGACTTCTTTTTTTTTTTTTTTTTTCTTTGTTTTTGGAGATATATGGAAGGGAAAGGAATGATTTTTCCCTTTCTCCTTTTTCTTTTTTGGTTCTTCGTGGTTTGATGTATAAAAGACGGAGGGGGGTGTCTTTGGTTGGGGGTTTTGTTTTTTCTCTTTTTTTCGTAGAAAACGTCCGTCTCTTTTATCTGTCGTCTTTTCTCTGGTTTTTTTTTTTTACTCTTTTTCTTTTCTCTTTCTTCGACTCTTTTTCTCTTTTTTCTTTATCCTCCTTTTCTTGACGCTTTCTGTCTTGAGTAGTTTTTTTTTTTTCCTTTTTCTCCCTTTTTTTTTTTTTTTCAAAAATTTTCTTTTTCCAACTTTCTGCCCGCTCTTTCCTCTTTTTTTCTTCCTTTCCCGTTCCCTCGTGTTCCCCCCCCCTCGGGGGCCCCCCCCCCCGCCTGCTCCTCCCCTGGCTCCCCTCCCCCAATAGCGGTCCATCAACATTTTCATTATTTTTGTTATTTTCGCCGACTAAAGGACAGTAGTGAATCTTCACAAAATTCTGAATGCAAAAGTAGATGGTCAATATTCACACCCTTAAGGCCTGTGAAAAAATATGACATATTTGATATTTCCTTCTGCATTACAAATTTGGCTGATAAATCCCCAATCACTATAAACGGAAAAACTCCCAATTATTAATATGACATTCAATAAATGATTTATCCTGTTCAGAATTTGTGTAAAAATTCGCCCGTTTGCTTTTGGTAAACCCTCTTTTTGCTATTATTTTTACTGAAGGTTGTTTGCCATCTTATTACAACAAATCAATGACACCGGGGCGGAAGGAAGTTCAAAAACTAACAAGGATAATTATAAAACTATTGTATTCCCGAATATAAATGAATAAGATGTTTACTGTAGATAGAACATAGATTAACGACGAAAAATGTGTTTTTTGACTTCAAGAAGAAAAGTTATCGTGAAATAGTGAACAGCAAGTGGAATAATTTTTAAAATGACAATATAAAATTATTGTCAACTGCTGGATCTGTTGATATAGAATTTCAAGTAAAAAAAAAATAAATGACCTGTTCGTTCAATTCATATATATTTCATAAGTCAGCAAAAAATCCACTGTCTGAGAATTAAAATGAGTCACGGACAAAATTGCATTGTAATTTTTATATTAGACTGTTGACAAAATACCGTAAATACTATTTCAAGAATATCACTTACATAGTGACGTTTTGAGCTTTTAGTATTGAAAATTAGAAGTTTTTCACTCAATGATACGTACCTTCACACATGACGGTTGCTTGGAATCGATTCAATTATTCTTAATTTCGTCTAAGGTCGATTCTCAAATGAATTTGGAAATTCGTTTTGTAAATACCTACTGTTACATCTAATGAAATATATTACCTTATCGACGTGTTTAGGGTTTCTATCTGCTGGCGTAAGGAATCCATCTCTTCTTTGAGTTGGTTTCTTTCGGCTCTCAACTGTATTATATATTCTGCGCCTTTCTGAAGCAGAGCTGCCTTACTCGACTATAACGTAAAGAATTGTTTTATTAGTTGATAGTGAAAGTGTTGCCTGAAATATCCTGATGTATTATCATAACTAATAATTTCACTCCAAAAGATTTTTTGTAATGATAGAACCATCGACAAGAAAATCAAATTTTTGAGCTAAATCTCTGTAAATGAATCGTCAACTCTATTTTGAAGCTCCATTACCTCTCTTTCAACATTTCAGTCAAACGGACAGAATGCAGTCTGCACCTTTTTTCTTTTCAGAGTAGGAAACTTTGTCGTGCATTGTCAAGTAAACGGAAATATCGACATAACAGAGTAGATGGCGTAACAAAAACGCTTCAAATCCCGAAGTCCTTCAGCCTATCGCATTACAATAATTATTTGAAAAAGTCAAGATGAATAAAAACCCTGGTGTGTTGACCTTTACCAAATAGATTGTAAGCAAATTTTTTCGACTTTTCGCTATCTTGATTTCGATCAATTTTAACTGAAGAGATGCCTTCGAGAGTTTGCCAGCAGAGGCGCACCTAACGTGATTTTAATTTAATCTGTGATGCCATGATATCCGTCTGCTCGACGGCCATTCGATTATTTATAGATTTATAGGTTATGTTTATTTCATGGTCTCGTGTTTTGCATGCAATTTCTTGCTTTCCCGAGAAATGCTAGAAATTATGTAGTCATCACATTTTGACTGATTATTAGGTAGTCCTTTTGCTTTCAATTTGATGAAAATAAATCAAAAGCTCAATGATTGTGATGTGATTTTAAATCTTCCGAAACAATAGTTGTGAGTGAAACTGAAAAGTATTGATATCTTATCTTTCTACTTTCTGAGGAACCGAAGATAGGTAAGTACTTTTTTCTTCATAGTGTTGAAAAAAATGCAATTTTAATGTGATTACGAGCCGATGATATGAGGAATAAGTAATACCTACACGTTACACGAGCGTTTAATTTTGAGCTTTGTAAATCGGTTCATAATAAATCAAACTATCACTATAAAATCAAACAAATACAAGAACAGCAACGATAAACACTTAAAAAGAATATAAACAAGAAAAACGTGAAAAGAAACAAGAACTAGGTACAAGATCTTGAGTATTAAAGGAACTTTCAAATGCATTCAAATTCAAATCGAACTGTCAAACATTTCAAAAAACATTAATAGCTTTTCATTAGACGAACTTGACCTTACGTATTTTGTATACTGATAATTCTATTGGTGAACGAAAGATCCCGCAAGAGTTTATCCAATGAGACCGCCGGTATCGAAAATCACTCGTAAGCTGCCGCCTCAATGAAAATGTACCCTTAGAAAATCGCATTTGTATCACCACCTCAACACCACCTACCGTCAAAAAATGTAAGTTTACTCTTCGATTTCTCAGGTCGAGAGGAATTTACTAAACAAAAGCATATCGGTCAACGCACCAGGGTTTTTATTCATCTTGGAAGAAGTACACTATATGAATATATGTTAAGAATTCACAGTTCGAGAGAAAAAAAAAGCTCAAACGGTTCTTCATTCACGGCAGTTTTACTAATCAGCGGCATCTGCAATATCGTTAAGACATCCCCATAAAGTTTTTCTGGGCTGCTGAAATTCGGAGACATGATTTGGAGGTTTTTGCAGTTTAGCAGGTTGTAGGATGTCGAGGGTTTCGGGTTTCTTTGCAAATTTACCGGACAATTCTTGGAGTCGAATTGATATAGGAGTGATGTTGGTGAGGAAATAGAGCAGAGCATAGGAGGGGTTATGGGGACTATTCCTAGGATGTTCTTATTCTTGTAATTGTTCGTAAGGCACATTTTCAAGAAATTTCCGAGTTGTTCCTGGCAAGGGTTCTCAGATTCAGAAATAGGGAGTGTCCATATTCTAGGAAAGGTCTACAAATGTTTTTGTAGATTTGGCAGCATTTCTTGGGAAGATTCCTTGATTTTCATAGGTGACGTCCTCTTCTTCAAAGACTGAGTGTTGAAGTTGAGCTTCTGGTCGAAAGTTATTCCCTGGAGGGGGAAGAGGTTTTTATTGTGAATTCGAAGGTCAGGAAAATATGCGGAGATACGATGATTGAAACTTATAAATTGGGATTCAGAAGGGTTAAGTAGAATTATCCACTGCATTGCCAAATTAACAGTAATGTTTGATATAATAGGGTAGATGACGTAACAAAAACACTTCATATCCTTTTTACACATATTCAATAAAAACATTAGGTATTCTTCTGATTAATTATATTCTGACAGTAAAATAATGGATCTCAGCAAATATTCAGTTTCAAGATACTCACTCGTATATTTTCTCATAAATATTGCATTAATTATAGTAAACATACTCATAATACGCGAAATAAAAATTAAATAACTGTAAAAAATAACATATGTAAAGTAAAATCATAGAAAAAGTTTCTATATTTAGCTCCATTTATTTATGATGAATTACCAAGTTCCATCAAAATTATCAAATCGAAATACACCTTAAAAAAAAGGGAACACATGGATTATTGAAACTCCTAGACTATATTGCCAAAATATTATTGAACGAAAATATCCAATATAGCTACTGGTGTCATGATTGTATTGTACCTATTCTTTTTACACTACAGCCTATCTTTGATATTTTTAATATTTTTTCTATATTCATTTTTATATTCACTTAAATTATATAAAATCCTAAATATAGTTTTTTCCTCACAACAAGTGCACAACATCGCGAGGTTCAATTATTTATTCACATTTTATTATGTTTTTTTTTGCATTGTTATTGATATTCATTGTGACTGAATTGTTATTATTATTATTATGATAATTATTATTATTGACTAACTATATCTCTATAAACAATGCCTATACCCTTCGCAAATCCGAGTCTCGTATATCACTCACCTTAGCGTTGGGGTTTTGGTTGAGCTGCGGTATGAGAGAGTGCAGCGTATCGAAGCCGTTCTTGATGTTGAACCTCCTCTTCTGTTCTGCGTGTATGTGCACCACTCTCCTGTCACGTTGCTGCGACGTCGATTCGGCGCAAGGGGAACCTATCGAACTCTGCGACGACGTAGGGGAATGGATGGCCTGAGAGAGGGGGTCCGTAATGGGGCTGTTCGAGTTGCTGTACGACCCGACGTTGATCTGCAAGGAACAACATTGATGATGACATCAATCGCAACTGAACCCGCGTAAAAAATGATGAAAGTCCATTATTCTCCAAATTCATTCGTAAACATATTATTTTTCGTGTCAAAAAGCTGCATCTTTTGGTACCTAAATGAACGGTTATATCGAATATTTCCCTCATATATAAAATGTCCCATAAGAGCAATGCAATTATCGAAAACTTACAGCGGTAATTGCATTGTATCAAGTCACCATAACAACACATTTGAAACCGTATCGCTAGACGTCAGTAAACAACACAAATAAATGTCAGATAGACTTCAAAAATAGAAAAACATTTCGCGTTTAGGTGAGCACTCCATACACTCTATAGACGAAAGTATAAATGAACAAAAAATAACATTTCCTTGAGAATTTCTTTATTCGTGAATTATTCCAATGAATTACATTCGTGCATAAAAATGACCAGATAATTTCGCATTCAAGCGTGATATCTTATACAAATTGCATTCGGTTATTTTCATATTTTGTAAAACAGCCCTCGTTCTTCGGACTCGGGCATTTTCGCCAAAATATGAAATTAAACTCTTGCAATTTTTAGATATCACGCTTTCTTGCAAAATTATCGGTAATTTTTATGCACTCGTGCAATTATAACCGATAACTTCTTTCTTCTTTTCACGCAGACCAAACACTATAGACTGAATTTTAGTTTTGTTCAATAGTAGCATTTTTTACCACGTTATTACTTGTTGGTACATTATATTTCCATATCATGGCTCCAATTCCCTGTATACAAATTTATGTTTCTTGGGATTACCAAATTTACAAAAATTATTAAAAGTTTTCAGCAACCAGGATGCCTAGCATGTCACAAAAATTGCACAACCTTTTATCAGACAAGTTATCAAGTATCAAGTGATTGGCGAAATCTAAAAAAGATAAACGGACCCGAAATTGATCCTTGCGGAACACCTCGGATAATTTCTAGGCGTCGTTCGTACTCACCGATTCCGACGTGGAAGATTGAGGCGAGCTGATGCTGATGTTGGCGGGTATTATCAGAGCCGCAGGCGAGGGCTGAGGCAATATAGGCACGACGTTCGGCTCTGATTTCAATTGCAGCTTGTTGGGATCATGCCCCATGCCGCGACTCTGAGCGTACAAGGTGGCGCTGGTGTTGTCGGTGAGCAGCTGCGTCAGCATCAGGCTGCTCTGAGGCGTCAGGAGAGACGGGTCGCTGGCGGCCGAGATTAGGGGCGGCCTCTTGATCGGTTCCCTCGTGTTCGATCTGGACCGCCCCCTGCCTCGGGGGGCGCCTCTGCGGCGGGGCTCGGGCTTGACGTCGTTTTGCTGGAATCATATTGAAAATTCACCGATAGAACACAGAAATAAATTTGGAAATGTAGCAGCCGCCTACCCGTGCAATATTTGGCAGCTTATTGAAAGAGGACTTACATTCATTTCTTTAAAAATTCCAGGTAAGTTTTATTTATTTATTGACAAAACAAACCTTCCGAACAGAACAAGTTCTACATCTTTATGATATCAATTCTAGTTTGAGTTTTTTCAAGAAAACATTTATGGATTTTGAATCTGAAATGTGAGACAATGTGGGCATTATAAATGAGATTTTGAATTTGATTATCTAGAAAATCAATTCTTCTTATTGCTCCAATCGAAGGAATAATTGTTTTCTCAATTTTATCCATATGGCAATCAAGATTCAAATTTTCATCAATCATCAGGCCTAAATATTTGTGTTCAAATTGTTTTAAAATCCTATACTTCATTTTTATTTTATTTGGTCCATATTTTTTTGTTTGAAAATCATGTATACAGTTTTTTCTGTATTAAAAGTCAGATTCATTTCATCCATCCATTTTTCATACAATTGAATATCTTTTTAACACGCTTTTATTAGCTTGGGTTGTAACTATGTATGTAACGGAATCTTTGAGCATAATTTTCACCAATTTCCAGAAGTCTGATTAATTTGAAACTTTGCATACGTATCAAGGACCGATGACAATGCAATAATTTGATCATAGTTTCCCATTATCCTTATAAGGACCACCAGGATTAATAAATTCTTTTATAGATCCTCTGTAGTGGAGTAAAAAAGCTAGAGCTAGCGCGCGTTCTGCGCATGCCTGCAGTTTCGGACTTAGTCTTTCGTTCTTTCGTTTGGGCACTCGGCACAGCACAACGGAGGCAGAAACGTTTTCAGGGTAGTTGCGTTCTCACAATGTTCATTCCTTATCTTACATGCGTAGGTGTACATGAGTCTGATACATGCAAATTACTGTATATGATATTTATGTAACATATAATAAAGTTCCCAGCGAAATACAGCCACGGAACTGCTGAAAGACGAATGTTGCCAATAATCCTGAGTTGAACTTCGACTGTTAACAAGATGCAAGGTTGTACAGTTGATCATGCAGTAATTTATCTAGGCTCGCGATTGTTTGCTGCTGGACAAGCCTTAGTCGTGTAAGATCTTTAGACGGTATTCGGATTGAAGAACTTGATTGCTCTAAGTTAACAGGAAGTACCCCATGCAATAGTGAAGCTTTAAATGAAATGATGAGATTGCGGAATGATTCGTAAGAAATATCACATGTCCACTAGAAACTAATTGATGAATTGAACTAAAAAATGAAAAATAAATAATAGTTTAAAAAACTAAAAAAACACGCTTTTATAGCTAACCGAAAAGTAATTAACAGAATAAAGTAATTCAGAGTAAAAAGCGTGGGGTTAATTAATTTCCAGCAATATTGTATGATTTACTATATCAAATGCTTTTTTTACGTCTAAAAAAATGGCGACGTCATATTCACTTTCATCTAAAGTTTCGAAAATATTTGAATTTGGTATGTTACGAGAGAAATGTATTCTTTTGATCAACGTCATATATTGTAAGTCGTCTTAGGGTGTCTAACGCTAGATATTCCGAAAATAACTGCTTCTTGCACAGGAGATGTGTTGTAATTTGGTGGCGAGATACATTTTCATTATTGTTTGGTTTGTATCGAACGATTCAAGTATGGAAAATCCGTCATCAGCTCGTCGATAATACAGTATTCTGCATTTTTAGTTTCTACAGTTTTCTCTAATGCATCTGAACTTGTTTCTGTAATTTGTGAATACACCTAAGAAAAAGCTGTAAGAAAATAAATATTCTTGGGAATGCTTGAAGACTGGCTTTAAATCAAATATTCAAAAAATGAACAATTTGTTCAGGCCAGCCTCAACTCACCTACACTGTAGGTTGACGGACTAACACCTATTAGAAAACAACTACTCGCCTGGCTAATACCACGAAGGGCATTGGATTACATCCAACAGGTGTTAGTGTGGGATTCTTCACAGAAGAAATTCCACATATGCTCTTGGCGATACACCACCAGAATTGATTTTCAATTATTGGGACGGGACACACTTGCAGACCGGTTTCGGGCTATTTGGCCTCTCGTCAGTGCAAGGCAGTGCCATCATCAACATAAGTTGATGACTTCCCATAATTAAAAATCATACTCGAGTAGAGTATCTTCCCTAGACCTAGGCTGATACAAACAACAAGCTAAATAGCCGTTGCTGCGCCATCTGCCCGTAGACTAGGTACTAACCAAGAGCATATCCGCATGGTCCCAATTCCTTGTACAAGGAATGCTTGAAGACTGGCTTTAAATCAAATATTCAAAAAATGAACAATTTGTTCAGGCCAGCCTCAACTCACCTACACTGTAGGTTGACGGACTAACACCTATTAGAAAACAACTACTCCCCTGGCTAATACCACGAAGGGCATTGGATTACATCCAACAGGTGTTAGTGCGGGATTCTTCACAGAAGAAATTCCATATATGCTCTTGGCGAATCAACCACCAGAATTGATTTTCAATTATTGGGACGGGACACACTTGCAGACCGGTTTCGGGCTATTTGGCCTCTCGTCAGTGCAAGGCAGTGCCATCATCAACATAAGTTGATGACTTCCCATAATTAAAAATCATACTCGAGTAGAGTATCTTCCCTAGACCTAGGCTGATACAAACAACAAGCTAAATAGCCGTTGCTGCGCCATCTGCCCGTAGACTAGGTACTAACCAAGAGCATATCCGCATGGTCCCAATTCCTTGTACAAGGAAAATCCGAATAAAATAAATATTCTTGGGAATGCTTGAAGACTGGCTTTAAATCAAATATTCAAAAAATGAACAATTTGTTCAGGCCAGCCTCAACTCACCTACACTGTAGGTTAACGGACTAACACCTATTAGAAAACAACTACTCCCCTGGCTAATACCACGAAGGGCATTGGATTACATCCAACAGGTGTTGTAATGCTGAGCATTTCAAGTGAACTCAATATAAGTATTCGCACCCTGTATATGAAAGCTCATATACAATGTATCAAACGTATGGGAATTTCATTTGAGAATTCCTCTCACGAACCACCCAATGAAAGAAATCTTTTGTTTATGTCTAGACGAGATATGAGATGATAGACAAAACATCGCCTTCGCGTGTGATCAGACGACGGTCAGCGATAGGTGGGCGTAAGGCTTGAGAAAATTGATTTTTGTAAAATCAGCAAAATTGAGGGGCTTTGGCTCGAATTGAGCGGGAACAGAAACGTCTCGAAAAGTTAGTTGATCTGGAGACGCGGTGAAGAAACAAACTCGCGAACGCGAGGGGACTGCCTTTCGTGGGTTGTCCCCTACCAAAATTATGGGGGCGCGTCTCATTACGAAAATCGAATAACGGTCGGAAAAATTTGGGAAAATAAATAATGTCAAATTGATTCGTGTGCAAAGTGCCATATCTTGGAATACAAAAAACATCTATGGAATGGAATGGAAACAGCCAAGCAAGATAGACAGAAAACTTGGTATGTCAGTTTTGATGTGTGTTAACGTAAATAACCATTTTATTCACTGTTGGGAAGAGAAAGCCATTATTAATTTTATATCTGTTGTTTGAATCTCAAGTGAGAAATCTTTCTGACTCTCTCTGACATCGAGTATAGTTATTGAGAAGGGCCATAGGGCGGCCTATAATATACATTTGCCAGTAGGGTAGATTGAGAGGAATTTAATGATAGAAGTACATCAGATTTTTGCGTTCTGAGCACTCGTTTTTCTGTTGGTGGAATTTTTTCATTATTCTTATTTATAGAGAAGACCATTGCCGGTCTCAGTTAATTTCTCAGTATTTTGATTAAACTAAATAGTACGGTAAATGCCATTTTCTTTTGTTTCAAATTGTTTTCACTGCATATTTCTTTTTTTTTTATATATTTTTTCTAATCTATTTTGTAAGTTCCTATTTTCATTTTGTTGCTAATATAATGCTTAAAGTTATTAGAGGATTTCATTTCCTAAAAGCCGCCCTATTCAGATTTCAGAGCATATGAGGAAGCAGAAATTAAACCCTAGGTTTCTCACTAAAGACCCTTTCTTCGTGCAAAGGGCCGAATTCATGTTCCTTTCGGAAATTGCCTTAACATCCAAAATTTGACGTCGAGAAATCTACGTCTGGTGACACGCTGCCATTAACAAAAATAATACCCATTCTAGTAACAGAGCGGTGGTCTTGTAAATTGTAAAGTTGTCTATTTCTGTAAACATAAACTGATACAGACAGAGGTTGATATAGGGGTACAGTGTTAGAAAGAAAATACTGAAGGATTATTTTGGGTACCTAGAAGAGAAATAAAAGTAAAACAACAATTACAAACCACTACAGGTCGTTACAGTGTTAGTGTGGGATTCTTCACAGAAGAAATTCCACATATGCTCTTGGCGATACACCACCAGAATTGATTTTCAATTATTGGGACGGGACACACTTGCAGACCGGTTTCGGGCTATTTGGCCTCTCGTCAGTGCAAGGCAGTGCCATCATCAACATAAGTTGATGACTTCCCATAATTAAAAATCATACTCGAGTAGAGTATCTTCCCTAGACCTAGGCTGATACAAACAACAAGCTAAATAGCCGTTGCTGCGCCATCTGCCCGTAGACTAGGTACTAACCAAGAGCATATCCGCATGGTCCCAATTCCTTGTACAAGGAAAATCCGAATAAAATAAATATTCTTGGGAATGCTTGAAGACTGGCTTTAAATCAAATATTCAAAAAATGAACAATTTGTTCAGGCCAGCCTCAACTCACCTACACTGTAGGTTGACGGACTAACACCTATTAGAAAACAACTACTCCCCTGGCTAATACCAGTACAAGGAATTGAAACCATGCGGATATGCTCTTGGTTAGTACCTAGTCTACGGGCAGATGGCGCAGCAACGGCTATTTAGCTTGTTGTTTGTATCAGCCTAGGTCTAGGGAAGATACTCTACTCGAGTATGATTTTTAATTATGGGAAGTCATCAACTTATGTTGATGATGGCACTGCCTTGTACTGACGAGAGGCCAAATAGCCCGAAACCGGTCTGCAAGTGTGTCCCGTCCGAATAATTGAAAATCAATTCTGGTGGTGTATCGCCAAGAGCATATGTGGAATTTCTTCTGTGAAGAATCCCACACTAACACCTGTTGGATGTAATCCAATGCCCTTCGTGGTATTAGCCAGGGGAGTAGTTGTTTTCTAATAGGTGTTAGTCCGTCAACCTACAGTGTAGGTGAGTTGAGGCTGGCCTGAACAAATTGTTCATTTTTTGAATATTTGATTTAAAGCCAGTCTTCAAGCATTCCCAAGAATATTTATTTTATTGGGATTTTCCTTGTACAAGGAATTGGGACCATGCGGATATGCTCTTGGTTACTACCTAGTCTACGGGCAGATGGCGCAGCAACGGCTATTTAGCTTGTTGTTTGTATCAGCCTAGGTCTAGGGAAGATACTCTACTCGAGTATGATTTTTAATTATGGGAAGTCATCAACTTATGTTGATGATGGCACTGCCTTGCACTGACGAGAGGCCAAATAGCCCGAAACCGGTCTGCAAGTATGTCCCGTCCCAATAATTGAAAATCAATTCTGGTGGTGTATCGCCAAGAGCATATGTGGAATTTCTTCTGTGAAGAATCCCACACTAACACCTGTTGGATGTAATCCAATGCCCTTCGTGGTATTAGCCAGAGGAGTAGTTGTTTTCTAATAGGTGTTAGTCCGTCAACCTACAGTGTAGGTGAGTTGAGGCTGGCCTGAACAAATTGTTCATTTTTTGAATATTTGAATAAAAGCTGTAAGGGCCAGTTTTATAGGTCGAGTTTAAACTTAAGGTGTCGATTAAAAGAATCTGAAAAAGCTTGCAATCATATTCTGTTAGGTTAGACTTCACCTTACATTTGAACTGACCTTGGTACTACACTTAAGGTAATTATGAAAGAAGTGGTTTTGTAGAAAGTCGTGCTGTGTGAAATATAAACAAAAATGCATTTTCAGCTAGCCGATGTTTCGCTGATGTTTATCAGCTTTTTCGAGGAGTACAATGTAAAATAAACGTGATGAAATATAAATATAAAGTATATATTGGGCTATTTGAGTTTTTTCAATATTCAAAATACGTGACAGTGAATGGTAAATTCATAAAAATTGGTATTCATGTTGTTCCTATTTTGATGAAAGTAATAACACAACTTGATTTTTTGTCAATAGAAATGATTAAATTTTACTGAGGCCATCGCTATGTCCTTTCACTTTTCAATTTGATCTAGACGTTCAATAAATTTTTGATATTGACAATTTTGTTCATGCATCAACATCTCATATAATTTTTTCAGTAATTTGCCAACGATCAGAAATTTTTTTCAACCCGAGAATATATGAAAAATCAAATTTGAATTTATTCTTCTTGAATCGAACCGGCCGATACTTGATAAAAATCTACATTCAAAAAATATATTAGAGTTTCCCGTACAATTCTCACTAACAATGTGTTTACAAAACGCGACACGTGTTTCAAGAGACCTATTGTAAGTGATACCTAGTTAATGTTGGCTAAACGACTTTGTTGACGAAGGCTTTAACTTGGTGTGAAAAGGGACCAGTAAAATGATTCAATTATTATATTTTGGTACGAAATACAGGGCATATTAATGTTGAATTATATAAACAATGAACCATATCAGATTGAAAACAAAATACCTCAATTGTCTTTCCATCACATAGGCGTTATACAGATCAATACCTGCTACAATGTTAAAAGTTTCGACTGGATGATAAGAAACAAAAAAAAACAGATAGAGAAAATTATCAGTAAGCTCTAAAGTTAGGATTAGAAAGCAAATCGAAAGCGGAATAGCGTTAGAGGAAGAAAAATAAAGTGAGAATGAAAAACTTACAGCTGGAGGTACACTACTATACTGAGAGAAGGAAGGATAAGATTGGATCATTTGCTGGTGTACCTGCGACGTTGAAAACTTTATGCTCGGCGTGGACACCACCGAAAATTTGTAACCTTGCTTCTGATCCTGTTGCGGCACCGACACCAACTTGTAATGCTGCTGGAGTCCTTGCAACGGTTGCTGGAGTTCTTGTTGTTGCTGCTGCTGGCTCGCCTGAGATTGGTTTGCTTGTGATGTATCTGTTATTTTTATCAAGTAAAAATCGTGTTCCATTTTTCTACTTATCAAGGAAACATAAAAAATGAGTTCAATGGCGATGTAGATTATACAACCTGTTGATACAAGTCGGTTTAACCTATGAACATTTCCAAATTCAAAATACTCTATCCGATTTGTGATTGTGACTCAAGACATTAATAAATATTCAAAATCAATCACCGATAGACACTTATTAGGCCAAATGATATAGTTCAACTGGGATTTTACAAAAATAATCGATTTTGAAATGTTATAATATAACATGTTACCAGGCTGCGAGGATTTCAATCATAAATTAAAACAATTTTCATGCACTTCTTGAATCTTTCGATCGTCTTGTATCGTTATTGATACTGATATGAGTTTGTTTTCTTTTCCGAGATAAGTAATCCCACAATTCTCACATAATTATCAATTCATCATTTATTTGGAGAGCCATTCAAAAAAACAAATCCGTTGGTTTATCTCTCGGAACCTCTTTTTTCGATTTTTGTCATAACTAAGTTTTAGGGATGCCTAACGCAACCATTTGACCTTATCAGCCGTAATAAAACTGATTTATTTCAAGGACGAATCGATGCGGTTTCAACTTTAATGATATTGTGAAATGTTTGGATTTTTCTTCAATTAGACTTTTGATAACGCCATGAGAAGTGAAAGGTGGCAAAGACTATTCCCACCACTCCCTTGAAACTGGAACTTTATATCCTTTGCCCGGTTATAAACCTAATGAATATCTGAAGAAAGCATAATATGAGTGTGATTATACCGAATATTTTCATCGTATGTTAAAAATCCCATATGAAGCGGGACATTTTCGATCTATTACAGCGATAAATTCCCAACGGGACATTTTCGGGCTGGTAAATACCCGGTAGGTATCGAAAAATACCCGCTCGGTCCGTGTATATATAGTAACGATTGTTAAAATGTACATTTGTCATCTTGACAGGCATAAATACTGAATTCTAAAATTCGTTGTTTTAACTCCGGAAATATTCTACCGAATTACACTCGTGCATCAAAATAACCCTGATAATTTTCCATTTAAGCATGTTGTCAGTAAAAAAACTGCATTCGGTTATTTTCATATTTTGCTAAATTTCGACAAAATATGAAAACAAACTCATGCAGTTTTTAGACAACATGCTTTCATGGAAAATTATCGGCAATTTTGGAGCACTTGTGTAATTACTCCCGAATATTAACCTCATATATAAAATGTCCCATAAGAGCAATGCAATTATCGAAAACTTACAGCGGTAATTGCATTGTATCAAGTCACCATAACAACACATTTGAAACCGTATCGCTAGACGTCAGTAAACAACACAAATAAATGTCAGATAGACTTCAAGAATAGAATGACCAGATAATTTAGCATTCAAGCGTGATATCTTATACAAATTGCATTCGGTTATTTTCATATTTTGTAAAAGAGCCCTCGTCCTTCGGACTAGGGCACTTTCGCCAAAATATGAAAATAAACTCTTGCAATTTTTAGTTACCACAGCTTTCTTGCAAAATTATCGGTAATTTTTATGCACTCGTGCAATTATAACCGAAAAGTGACCAACATAGCCGTAACCAGGCGGGGGGTTCAAGGTGCGTTGACCTTCTCCCCTGAAATGTTTCTATTGATAACCAAACCCCCTCGGACCCTTCCAACATATTTTGCTTCCAATCCCAAAGAATGTTTAAAAAATTATATTTTTCTCTATTCAAAAAAAAAGTGTGTATATTCTTGAAAAAAGATGAAAATTGTTTTTCTTACTAGCGTGTTGAAAGAGACACTTTTCCGCACTAATGCGGTAATGTGAATCTCTTTTTTGGGAGTATATTGACATTTAAATATTTAAAATATATATTTATATGGTTGATGTTCACAGAATGACTGAACAATAAAAAAATCGTTAGGATTTTGCTATATTTTTAATAAATAAATGTTTCAATAATTTTTCAATAGCCCTGGTATGAGACTTAGTAGTACATCTGACATTTTCCATGCGTCACTTTGAATTACCGTGGCAACAAAGAAAAAATAAATCTCTGTCAAAAAACTACCTAGTCTAAGATGTCTAGAAGGATGGTGTACTGAGTTATACCTGGGTATGTTTGGGGTATACTTGGCGACACATGCCTACTATGATATTAAGCATCATGGCTTTTCGACATCAAATCAGTTCAGATGGCGTTTGCAACGAAAAGAGTTACAAATTTCCTAGGAAATGTATAAACGGCCGACCTGACGGCTGGCTATACTTTTACTTTTGGACGCTGACTGATCAACAAACTTTATTATTTGTTTAGAATACTGGCCAAATTCCCTATAATTGTGTTTTCCTTTCATTCGATTTTGTTTTTTATGAGTATGACATTATATTTTGCTCTTTTTGTTGACTGCTCGAATCAAAGAATATAGTTTGTCGATCGATCGGTTGACTATGCACTTCCAATTAGCGTCAACTAGCGATGTAACTGAGAAACACACCACGATACGTAAAAATGACACTAATGACAGAAAAGTGTCGCCATAAAATTCTAAACAATATCGCATCGGTCCCAGCACCATCCTTCTAGACATCTTAACCTAGTCAAAACCAATTTTCCAGCCAAGTTGCTCACAAAGCGAAATGTGACTTCATTGGAAAACATTTTAGCCTATGTAATTAATTTGCATAATGCAACAAATTGCACGTTCGATTATAATATTAATATAATTGATTTGTTGATACGTATTCAACAATGCATGTTTCATTATGTTTACTTTTGGGATTGTTCCGCACGCTAGTAGAAAAAATAGCGTACCTAACACGTGCGTATCAGTCGACTATGGTATCCCAGGTTGAGGGCAATGAGTGTCGCGTTTTCAAACAGAATCCTGTAGTTTCCCTCACTGAGTGCGTGTTCCGCCTCAGCCGACTTGTCAGTTTGCCCCAGCCTGCAATTTCTTCGATGACCTTTGAGCCTTGTTCCCATGGATCTTTTGGTGGTACCGATGTATAACTTCCCACAAGTGCACTGTATGCGATAAACCCCTGCTGCTGACAGTCGGTCTCTTTTGTCTTTAGCCGACCTGAGGCTTTGTTGAATGGGTGGGTTTGAAAACCGTTTTAATGTTGTGTTTTCCCAAGAGTTTTCCAATTCTGTCCGTGACCCTCGAGGTATATGGTATATAAGCACTTAAAACTATCTGAGCGTCCTCCCTGTTTTGAACAGCGAAACTCTTCAGTTTCACGATCTTGTTGATCTCAGGTGCACTGTATCCATTCGATCTCAAGGTCACTTGAAGATGTTTCAGTTCATTCTCCAGATGCTCTGGTCCTCTGGTGGATGCTCGAAGAATATGTGAACCAGAGCATCTGGAGAATGAACTGGAACATCTTCAAGTGAGCTTGATATCGAATGGATACAGTGTACCTGAGATCAACAAGGTCATGAAACTGAAGAGTTTCGCTGTTCAAAACAGGGAGGACGCTCAGATAGTTGCATATGCTTATCTACCATATATCCCGAGGGTCGCAGACAGAATTGGAAAACTCTTAGGAAACACAACATAAAAACGGTTTTCAAACCCACCAGGAAGATACAACAAAGCCTCAGGTCGGCTAAAGACAAAAGAGACCCACTGGTAGTAGCAGGGGTTTATCGCATACCGTGCACCTGTGGGAAGGTATACATCGGTACCACCATAAGATCTATGGGAACTAGGCTAAAAGAGCATGGGAGAAACTGCAGACTAGGGCAAACTGACAAGTCAGCTGTGGCGGATCACGCACTCAGTGAGGGAAACCACAGGATTCTGTTTGAAAACGCAAAACTCATTGCCCCCAACCTGGGATACCATAGTCGACTGATACGGGAGGCAATAGAGATCCACAAACACACGGATAATTTTAACAGTAAAGAAGAAGCTGTGAACCTCAACCGAATATGGAATCCCATATTAAAATCCAAAATAACTAATATCATGACGGCAGGTAGTGCGGCAATTAATGCTGATGATAATTCTCCGATTCCAGTAAATACGGCAATTAATATTAATGAGAATTCTCCAAATCCAGAAACAGTACTTATCCCTCCAGACTACCTGATTCCACACAAACAGGCTTTACAAAGTAGTAATTCCCAGTCATCTGAGTCATCTACCTCAAGATGTATGAATGAGCCTCTGAAGAAGCTTGCCTCTCGCGCCAGAGAAACGTCAGGAAGAAATTTCAAAAAACGTGGCCTTCAAACCCGAACCAAAGTAGTGATACTGAAGGTGCTCATAATTCCTATGGGCTCGAAATTTTTCCATATGAGTTGGTCTCATATTAGTGCCAAATAAAGTCTTAAAGAATTCTTATGCAGTGCTAGTAATTTCATTATGGATTTTGGAGCATCAAACTATTCTATTCAACAAAGATTAGTTGATACTGGTGATGTGGCATTACTCTCATTGTGGTGTTGCAAGGAGAGCAATCAATCAATCAATCAATCAAAAATATACTTTATTGTCGAAGATATAATCTTATTGACAAAGCATTAATAGCAAATATGTAGATATAAATATACGGTCACAAGCGTAAAACTTTTAGTTTTGAGTTTAGGTAACAAAACTTGGTATATTATGCATAATAGCACGACTAAAAGATAATAAAATACACGAACTTGAACGAAATGAGTAAATAGGTACACGAATAAGAAACAAATTACATAAAATTCAAATACACGAAATCGCATTGTCAGTATTCATAAAAAATTGAAACAATATATATAAAAAAAAAACAAAAACATACAAACACCAAGATTAAAATCAAAGTCAGGATACCACCATTCAACATCACTTGGGACAATTAAAAGACTAGAGTACGTCATTGTAATACTCCCGCAGGTTATAGTAAGCCTTCTGTAAAAGTGCTTCTTTCACTTTTTTTTTGAAATTTTTTAGAGATGGTGTATTTCTGTAGGCTACTGGTAGATGATTATATATTTTTTTGCCTTCGTTTATGATTGAGTTTCTAGTTAGGCTAGATTTTGGTATAGGTAAAGGAATACATTTTTTCTTTCTTGTCTCATATTTTCTAATTTCAGTCAGGTTTGAAGTTATAGCGTATTTCTTATGTATCAGGCATACAGTGTCCAGTAAGTAAAGACAAAATAGAGTTACAATTTTTTGATTAATGAATAGAGGTTTGCAGTGGTCACGAAACTGAGCTTTACACAGATATCGAATTGCTCTTTTTTGTAATATAAATATGGAGTTGAACAAATAATCACTACATAAGACCCAAAATGCAATTCCATAGTTAATTAATGAAAAGTATACCAACCTAGCTGAGGCTGTGTTTAGTTCCTTTGAGACAACTCTGATTGCAAAGCAGCCAGTGGATATCTTTTTATATAAGCTAGAAACGTGTTCATTAAATTTCAGTTTATTGTCTATTAGCATACCTAAAAACTTAGTGTTTGGTTTATCAATAATTATGTGGTTTTCCAAGAGAAGATTATCAAAGTTGAACTTGAAGGAGATGACATTTGTTTTGTTCAAGTTGAAACACAGCGAATTGGAGTCACACCACTGCTTTATTTTAGTGAGGTCCAGAGTAATTATTTCTTTCAAGCGATTCATATCATTCTCGTGCCATAAGATAGTGGTGTCATCAGCAAAAAATGTGAACTTTCCCTGAATGCGAATAGTGGCTAGGTCGTTTATATACAAAAGAAACAAACTCTGTTGTCTTTTGGGTTTTTGACAGATTGCATTTCTGATGACAAATTTTTACATCACAAAATTTATTTCTTGAAATAAATTGAAACCACGAGTATTAGACTAGAAAAGACTATGGCATCGCTTGTCAATAATTGAGAATAATTGAGAAATTTGTATACATAGTTATTTATTCGAGATGGACAAAAAATAGGTACCATTTATTGATATTATTCCGACGAAACACACCTTGTTGATGTTAGTCCAAATATTATCGATTATTTTTTTCACTTGTCAAAATGTGACGTTTTTGGCATTTCAACCAATAGTAGCGGGTTATTCTATGGTTATTCTGGCCAATCATTGGGTATTATACTGATAAAACTTCCTGGTCCTTTTGATAAAACTAGATAAAACGTTGTTTACCTTTGAACTGTCAAAACTATACGGTTTACCGCGTCGATTCTATTGAACTGGCTCATATTTAAATAAATTATCATGAAAGAAGAGTTACCTTATTATTAATAGTCATTCACTTTTCACTTTTTCAGCATAATAATAACATAACACATTTCAATGAACACTCAAACACGTAAATAGCTCATAACCCCAACTTTATGACAGGTATAGCGAACGACCGATTCAAATATTTAAGGTTTCCTTAACTCAAATGAAGATGGCGTACAATTAGTTTTTATTAAATACAATTAATTTTTTGTTGTATGAGAAGAAACCGTATGAAGATTTTGATACAGCGACATAACGAATGATTTTATGTTCCTTCTTGCGCGATTTTCATTTCATAAGAAATTTTCAATTATCAACCTTGTACAATGAGAGGTGTGACGCCATCTCTTGGTATCGTCGGCAAGCATTATCATATTCACTGCGTAAGCATCATATCTCTTTTGGATCATAGAGGGCATACATCGTTGTTTGACATTTCAAATTTGTAAAATTTTCACCTATTCTCCTTTCCTTCTTATGTAAATGAAATACTGATCAATTAAATTGTTCTTCCTTCTATTTGTTCAAAAAATAATCTCTCCAAATACAACTCGTTCTTCAAATTTAATAAGATAAATTTTCATTTTCGAAACACTCAAACTTTTTTATTTTGAGGCAAAAGCATTCAAACAAACCGAATTAGATAAAATCACTCGTCCTACGGACTCGCGATTTTATCAATCGGTTTGTTTTCATACTTTTGCCAAATAAAAAAGTTTTCGTGGAAAATGAAAATTGATCGATTAAATTTGAAGGACTCGTGGTATTACCTTTGATTAATTTCTTGATTATAGAATTCAAACCTTTCGAAAATGTAAATTGAATTTTTTTACGATTATAGACTCGATGTAATAATGTAATACAGAGAAAATGAATGATTGAATGAATGATTTATAAATTTATCACTATACTCACTGCTTATTCTGTCGACTGTTTGACTAGAGATGTTCTGTTGCGAATAATTCGGATGAATGTTATCTAGAGACTTGCTGTACACCAAGTCCTGCATCTTGCTACGAGATGACGCAGACGTGTTCTTACTAGTTTTGTAATTGTTCTTTGAGATCACAGTGGAGTACGGCGACTGTCGACTGACGTTGTAGGGGTCGACAAAGTCGCCAAAATTCGGAGAGATCAAGCCATCCTGTTGCTGCTGCTGTCGTGTGTCCTGAATCGGCACCGGTTGGATCTGCGACAGCTGATATTGCTCGATCTGTGACGGTGTCTCTGATACCTTGACCTGAGGTACACGAAGGGATTATATGATTTTTTATCGGTCATGGCTTCGAGATAGTTGTGAACACTTTTAGGATTAGGAAAGAATGTGTTCGAAAGTGAAACGACTAACAAATAAACGTTACCTGTGAATATCAATATTATCAGCAATCGATATACAGGGTGACCAATTTACCCCCTGTATCTTTGTTGTCATTTTGTATGGATATTTCATATTCGGTACTTCGATTTGAAGCTATGAGTGTACAATTTAGCAAGTATCAAACCATATATGACACTTCCGGTTTGGCCGGAAGCGCATCCAATATTCATGTTTCAAATAAAATCTATAATTTTTTTGGAACTAACGATTCTTACAGAATTACCTTTCCAACGATATATCATTATCATACTTCCAATTCACAGTCTATTAATATAATTGAAATTTTATACAAAATTACTTTTTGTATTCCCCTCGTAACGGAGCATTTTCTTGAAAGTATGCTATGGAATATTAAACAATATCATGTGTGTAACAATAATTCATGGCCAAACTTTTTACAGAATATTTTTTTCAATTTTTAACGTCAAGTTTATCATTTCTCAAATGCTAACATAGGAATTTTCAATTTTCGAATTGGTCGTATGTTTTATATTTCAATATGATCTGGACTTTCTCACCAACTTCAAAAAATCCTAAGTTAGCATTTTGAAAATGTTAGACTTGATGTTCAAAAATGAAGGAAAATTGAATTCTAGAAATAGCTAATCTGCATAAAAAATATTGTGTAAAAAGTTTAGGCATGAATTATTTTTTCTTACATGAAATTATTTAATTTCCGAAAGCATACTTTTGAAGTAAAAAAGTATTTTTTTGTTTAGACATATCAACAATATCAGCACATTGTGAATTGAGGATGATTGTGATATCTCATTGGAAAGGTAATTTAATAGTGAATCGTTATTTTCAGAAAAAATTATACTTTCCATTTGAAATATGAAAATTGAATGGGCTTCCGATCAAACCGGAAGTGTCATATATGGTTTGATACTTGCTGAATTGTACATTCATGACATCGAATTGGTGTACAGACTTTGAAATAAAACTACAAAATAACAACAAAGATACAGGGGAGTAACTTAGTTCAGGGTCACCCGGTATTGTGAAGAAATCGTTCAGTCTTTATAAGGCTCGCTTCTATTAAAGACTCAACACTCCGAGAAAACGCAAATAACCTTCCAAACGTGTGTAGCCTTTTGGCTCTTATTCAATATTTTATTTGAAATTTTCGTTGAATAGACACACATATAAAAGTCAGAGAAGTCCATATCTCGGTTTAAACCTCGAAAATTTGACGAATAAACCAGAATAAATTCGAATTGCGATGAAAGTATCTGGTACATAAGGCCGTAATTCATTCCAACTTCCTTGCCTAAAGCGTTGCGAAAAATGACAGTCCCCTTCAGATGACCGTTTTATCCGCATCATGCGCTGCAGTCGATTCCATTGCCCATACCACGTACTTTGCACGATCCCAATAACCATTGTTGAATTGAAACTAGTTGCAAGAATCTTCAGATCATACGTGGGTATGTGGATTGATTTGATCATTTAAACGCCTGAATTTTTTTTTGGGAAAAATATGTAATGCCATCGATGAACTTTTTGGTTTATTCTATACATTATTACACATTCAACAATGGAACGCCGAATCTCGATTTCCATCCTCGATCCCTATCCCGAAAATCGAATTTCCACTCAGATTCCCCAGCCAGAACTCCAATTCCACAACTAAAATTTTGATTCCCCATTCCCAGTTACAATTTTTTTCCTGAAAATTATTTCCCTGTCGTATGAAAGGTCTTGATGAAAAACCTTCCTCTTAATCTAGCCGCAACATTGATGAACAGAATGGCATTAGTGAATAAAAGTGAGCATAAGTTCAAACTATAGATCCGTCCTTGTCATATCTCAATAACCCGTAAAAGTTTGTCCCAAAAAAAAAAGGGTTCGAGCATTCAATCCACTTTTTTCACTCTACCCATTATATACATTTATTGCCATGGGTTGATACACGTTTAACTGTTAATGCAAACATCACACCCAGCAATTCAAATGTGTTATATAAGTGGCGTATAATTCGACATTCTAGATCCAAAAGTCAAAATAAAATATTTATTGCTAGTACTGTTGAAGAGACATGTGTGGGATGAACCCTTCCTTCGTAGTGTTTTTACCTGCCGTAATGTTTTTTAACGTTTCGAACTTGTTCACAAATTATTTTGATTTTTTTGTTGTTGACAAATATTAAATGTTAAATATTAAATGTTTAACGCTTGTCAACGAAATTCGGAAAAAAGCAATACGTAAACAAGTTTTGAAACGAATTCAGTTTCCGAAACGTTAGAAAGAGCTATGAAACTTACCATTTCAACCTTTTGTTTCAAATAGTAGAGTATCATAAAATGAGGGATGAAAAAAGCCCTTAAATATTTTTTATTTTTTTGTATGCTTCTTGTTTCCTGGTAAAAGGTGCAGTAAACATTTAAAGGGATTTTTTCTATTTCACAAAAATTACATATTTCAGAATCGTGCCATTCTGTTCACTTTGTTCCAAGTAATTCTTTGACATTTTGTGTCAACAAAGATGGATGTACTGACTACGGTTCTTCTCCTTCTAACATAATACTTACTCCAACTCAGATTTACGCTTTGTAGGCGCTGTTGCCAAAATGTGAAAAAGAAACAAATCCCTTTGAAAATTGAAACCCAACGTTAAAAAATCAATTCAAATAGCTTTCGCAGTAAATTGAGAAAAGTCGGGACTGAAACTCAACTTGTTTTTATTCAACCTTGCATTCGCTAAAATAACCTAAATTGAGGAGAACTCCCCTTTCGAATCCAGCCTACTCAAATAATAGCCACTGGTTGTTAATTACCTCCAACGGTTCACTCGTGTTGTTCATTTCCTCGCCCAAGTACCCCCATCCGGAAGACTGTTGCGTTGTTTGGATCTCTTCGGGTACGGTCGCCAGTTTGTTGTTCAAAAAATCGGGAAGGAACGGCGAGGTGTCCATGTAGTCGTCCAAACTGGGCTGTAAAGGACCCAGGCTGGGTTGGATGAAGTCCGCATACCACCCCGATTTGGCTGAAACATTTTTTGATTTGCAATAGAAGTACCAGTAGTCAGAATACTACGGGGAATAAAGATTTTTTCAATTCAACAGTAGAACGCGCATCGTTCTACTGTTTTGCTAACCTCGAATTCCTATGACGATTTATTTTTTATAGTCTTGTAGTGTTAAATGCTTATAATTCGGTTGAAGTGATGAAGAAGGTGGAATCAGTTGGGTATATTGTGCCAACAGAAAAGAAAGAGGAATTTCGAGCAGAATTGTTTGAAAAAAAAAAGCATATACGTCAACCATGTTTTTCCTGTCTTTGGGGGGGCATATCTCCGAAACTAGTTGAGACAGCCAAAAAATTACAATATTTTGTTCAGGAGACTGAAATACGTAAGTACAAAAGAGATTGCCACGAAAACAAACTCACGAAATATTAAAAAAAATCTGACTCCTTTTTTCGGCTAGATATTGGGTTAGTAGAGTAAAGGATTATTATATATATGGCACATTTATAGCAGGTCATAACATCATTGTATAAGGAGTAATAGAACAATACATAACATGAAAATCTGTAAATAACAGACTAATACATACACATACACGTACCACGTACTTACACACATACAAATACCTAAACAAACTATGAGTAGGGTCCAAGATGCATATAACCCTGGTGCGTTGACTTATACCTGAAAAATCGTAGTCATAAACTCTCGATATCTGCCATGCTTGATTTTGAAGAAATATAACTGAAGAAATCCCTTCAATCTGGCTTCGAAGCCTATTCCACTAAAATTTTAATCTGTGATGCCGTGAACGTCAACGGTCCCGCCTTTCGATTAAATCAAATTTATAGCTTATGTCATGAATCATAACTTGATGATTACTTTTTCCTTTCGCTTTCAAGTTGATGAAATATGAAATAAAATCTCTGTGAATGTGTTTTTAAATGTTCTTAATCAATGGTTGTGAGTGAGACTGGGAAGTATAATGGATATCTGAGGAACCGATGATAGGTAAGTAATTTTTCCTCTTTATTCAGTGTTCAAAAAATGAAAGGTAATTGTAACGTGATTACGAGCCGATGATATGAGGGAAGTAATACATGTTACGCGAGCGATTTATTATGAGTTTCGTACAGGGGATTAGGCTGCCGCCTGGTTGGAAATGTAGCCTAAGAAAATTGCAGTTGTATCACTACCTGTGTCACTACCTACCGTCAAAAAATATAAGCTCTGGCTTCGGTTTTTCAGATCGAGAGGAATTGGCTAAACAAAAGCATATCAGTCGACGCACCAGGGTTATATGCATCTTGGTAGGGTCACTTGTGAGATGAATCATGTGGATGCATAGTTGAATTCAGAGTAGTATTAACTTCGTTTTCACTCACCAATATCCCTGGTATCGGGAAAAACGAACGGTTGATTCGTGATGGTGGTGAAGAGGGTGTCGCTCATCAAGCCCATGTAATCCTCGTCCACCATCATGTTCAAATTTTCCGAACTGTTCGAATCCCATACCAAGAGATCCATCTCGTTCAACTGAAACCAACGAAACGATATTAAAATTGTTTCGATGAGGTTTTTTCAATAATTTTTCATTCACCATATCCGTTGGGTCTTTGGTGGCGTGGCCGAGCTGGTTGTTCCGGTAGAACATCCGCCATTTTTTGTATTCGGCAGTGACGGCTGCTAGTTTTCTTTTCCAGTATTTGCCTTCCAACACGACTGCCTGAAAAAGACGGTGAGATTTTTCGAGTGTTGTTTCGACTAGATTAGCAATTCTCAAAATAGAAATCCAATTTACTTAAAACATTTATACAGGATGTTCCTTAAAGACATGCTAATATTCAAGGGACTGATTCTTGGACCCATTTGAAGAAAAAAACTTCCAATGAATATATGTTCCAAATATCCTAAGTTTCGAAATATTGTAGACATCTGAATGAAATTTGGTACATTTCTTTTATATATATTAGTATTATCATGTATATATTAGTTCTTGTGATTTTTTTGATACTCAAATTTCAGTTGTTCTAAAATTGTTCGTTTCCGTTAACCAGCTGACGAACGTCAACCCTCAGAAGTCGAAACTTGTACAAGCAATGGATCAACGAGGCCTTACCTTTTAACGTGCGATTACCCAGCACGGTGGCCCGGCGAGGATTCGAATCCTGGCCTTCCGCTTGATAGGCAGATATGCTAACCACTACACTACCGAGACAAGAAGTTGATGACTAATTGGACTTGTTCTATACAGAAGGAACTGTTTTTCAATTGTCGCAGCAACTTTTCGTGGTAGATCAAAAATCTGCCCTTCTGCATTTGTATAGATTCCAATATTAATTCGTACTCTTTCAGATTGTGGTAGGTTAGAAACCGAGAAAACTACGGAGAATATAAATAGGAAGTTTTTTTTCAAAATGGTTCCAAGAATTACTCCAAATATTAGCATGTCTTTGAGGAAAACCCCGTTAATAATCAAAATTGATTTTAGTAATTTTTTAGTTCATACAGAGGTAAAATATAGTATTCGTTTGATGAGGTCCGGATAGGACGAAAGTGCAATAACGTTAGTTACAAATATAAGTGGTATAAAAAATAGGAAATTTTATTTCTCAGTTTTCATGATCTCCTACTACCGGTAACGGCTACTTCCATCAATTTGTTAATTTTCTTTTGTATTTTTTTTCCAATATCAGGTGGGAAAATTGCACAAATAAGTACATCAATAGCGGCTTTTGGGTTTGTTGGCCGTTGTCTGTAGGTTTTGGGTCTGGAGAACACGAATAACACACCCGAAAGGCGTTATCGATAAATTAGAAATAGGTGGAAATATCAGAAATAGTAGAGACCCCTAATTTTCGGGGTACATCAACATACTATGAGTAAACATTAAATGAGAGGTGTCCAAGTCCCCTACCGTGGCAAAAAGTGAAACACTTCTCTCAAAAAAAAAATAGCTTACCGTTGCTGAAGGCCAAGGTAAGCTATTTCTTGAGAGAAATTTCATTCTTTGCCGAGGTTGGTGTATTATTTTATACACCAAATTTACAGATAATTTCATAAGATGATGAAGAAATGAGTATTTGCAAGAATAATTTCGATACATTTTGTGCTTCAAGTAGGCATTGCACATAAACAAATTTCATAACGCTTCCACCAATGTCAAAATTGTCACTATTTGTAAACGTGATTTGCGTAAGTAGAGGCTGGAATGTTCCACTTGCTCCTCTAGCTTAAATAGATGTGGTCGGCATTCATGTTTCATAAATTCCCGTTATGTTTCACGAGGATCGTTGCAAATATCAATATTTGATATACTAATTATCGGCATTTTCGACAATGAAAATGGACTGGCCTTGAGTGACAGAAGCACCGAATCCTGTTCTTAAGAAAATGGATAACAAATCGGTAACGTGCCACTATGGAAACCAAGAGTATTAGTTATTGAAGAGGTTTGAGGTTTTCAATGGAGAAACTGAGTACCTATATATTTTCTGTCGTTTAGTATCGAAGTAATGACGGTAATGTGTATAAACTGTAGTAACATGCTACGGATAGCTCGTTTTCGTAACTGCGCTGGTTTGTACACGTGAGCGGAGATCTAGGCACTTTGTGAATGGGCAGAATGACGTTTCGGACGAAAAGAAGAAGACAGAGTGGGGAAAGTGACAACGGGTTGTCAAAGTGTTTCGCCGACTTTGCCTTCTTCCGAGTAAACGATTGGTCACTTTCCATCCCGAAAGTAGATTAGAAATAAGCACATTTTCGAATGATCGTGAATAGATGATCCCAAATAGACTTGAGAGCTCGTACCCCTGTTCGCGTGATAATCCTATAATTGTATTCACCCATTCGAAACGCCGATCATGTCTGTAGTAATAATTTTAGTATGTCAACATGATTGCGAATTGTTTGGCCTTCCATTGTTTACACAAAGTGGTCCAACGAAAAGTATGCACCAAGCTTTTCTCCTTTATTTGGAAGTTCAAATGAAAAGGCTCGGACACGTATTTTTTTTTTTCGAAGGAGACAAATTTTCTGCATATTGTTTAACCTCTGCCTTTAAACCCCTAGCGAGGAGGTGTAACAACCGTGAAATTTCAAATGGAATATGGGTTCGAGTGATATATCATGTGAAAGGGTACAAAATTATATTTTTACGAAATATCCTAGCGCCAGCCCTGTCGCTCGTAAACGCAAAATAATATGAGGGGTCGAAGATAGAACGTCATCAGTAGAAGGGCAACAGCGGTTGCAAAACACAGGGGTAGTTCTCGATGGCCGTTATGTCCCTGGAGGTGTCTTCGCGGTGGGGGGCTGCCGGTTGTCGATGGGGTTGTCTTTAAGAAACAGGTGGGGGGTTGCAATGTGGTGCGTTGAAGGGGAGTGGTCTGTGGGCGAGCGATTGGTCGCAAGAGGGCTCTGTGGTAGTTTTCTGAAGAAATGGCCTGCTGGAGCTCTGTGATTGGTCGAAGGCGTCGTCGGTGCTGGAGGTGGAAGGAAATATCGTAACAATATTTCCAATAATACCCTATTGTTTGAAATTTACCCAAATATTCAATGCAAAATCGGCGTCAAGAATATCCACCCGGTGATTTTGGTAAAGATGAAAAATTCAAATAAGTCTTGGGATTTGAGAATTAGGATAAATACAAAAATTTCTGAAATGAAAGCAAGAAAGAAAAGAAAGCTAGGTACATACTTTTCGTTGGGCCACATTGTATACCTAACTCTACCGAAATTTGTTGCAAAACACTCACAAAATCGATAAAATCTAATTTCATACAATGAGTTACGAATGATGGAATTGGATTACGCAGTATAAACAATCAATCATAGTACTCTCAAAGTTCGAAAATGAATGAGTAGAAGTTAATCGAAAAGCGAAGATAAAGATAAAAAATCGTCATTGATTGGGCTAAAATTCAAATCAAATAAGGCACTCAATCCAAACAACGAAATTGAAATTGATTTTGATCAAAGATTAAAATTAAAAAATTCAACTGTGCTCCAGTGAACTGTTCTAGATGATTTTCAATATTTTTATTCGTTTCTAGAATACCAGGATTTTGAGATTTTGCACCGCCATTTTGGTTTACGTAACTGATATTATGGAAAAAAAATTATCGAAGGACAAACAGTATCGCCTTGCTTAAATAAAACAAACGCAGTCAGCAATAGTTCGAGCAGCCAGCCAGGTGTTCCACTACATGTACCACGGCTAACAAACCCGAAATCCGTTATATTCATTGGATATCGGTCGTGGCTGCTTACACTCTTCATTACATCCTTATTTTAATTGGATAAATGGTTTTAAGAAACTCTTCAGGTTTATGTCACCAGCTCTCAGACTATTAGCGAATACAATCTATTGAGGAGAAAAATGATGTTCTCTAACTTATTTCTCCGTGAATAAACTATAATCACTCCATAATTGATCGCAATCAAATCACCAAGGTCATTAAATCAAAAAAAAACTTGAGTCCTAGCAATTATCTACAGCAGGGGCAGGATATTTATAATATTTAGTCTAGTGAGAAAATTCCAGAGTTCTAAGAAAATAAAGGCATGTTTTTTCTTTTCGAAGAAATGCAAAAATAAATAATGATATATCTTTTCACTCGGAGTGAATAGCAAATCCTGCTTATCAATCATCAAGGTCGTCTGATGAAAAAAATTAATCTCTGCGAGTTCCTACTTCACGACCGAAGTATTCTCCAGAAGTGGCAATAGCAATTAATGCCACACACTTTCACGGTGTATCTGATATGAAACAATTATTTGACTGGGATTTTGCTTCGCTGATGTCATCATGACTATTCACTTTCCTCTCGTCAGATTCGATTAAGATGTCTAGAAGGATGGTGCTGGGACCGATGCGATATTGTTTAGAATTTTATGGCGACACTTTTCTGTCATTAGTGTCAATTTTACGTATCGTGGTGTGTTTCTCAATTTCATCGCTAGTTGACGCTAATTGGAAGTGCATAGTCAACCGATCGATCGACAAACTATATTCTTTGATTCGAGCAGTCAACAAAATGAGCAAAATCTAACGTCATACTCATAAAAAACAAAATCGAATGAAAGGAGCACAATTATAGGGAATTTGGCCAGTAGTCTAAACAAATAATATAGGTTCTTGATCAGTCAGCGTCCAAAAGTAAAAGTATAGCCAGCCGTCAGGTCGGCCGTTTATACATTTCCTAGGAAATTTGTAACTATTTTCGTTGCAAACGCCATCTGAACTGATTTCATGTCGAAAAACCATGATGCTTATTATCATAGTAGGCATGTGTCGCCAAGTATACCCCAAACATGCCCAGGTATAATTCAGTACACCATCCTTCTAGACATTAGATTCGATCTACTCCACTGTAAGTTATAAGAATGCACAGTCAGAAGTATAATCAGTGAATATTTGATTTTATAAATATTTTTGTGTGGGTATTGGGACCGTGCGAAGTACGTGGTAGGGGTAATAGAATCGACTGCAGCGCGAGATGTGGACGAATCGAGCATTTTTAGGGAGCTGTCATTTTTAGCAACGCTTCAGGCATGAAGGTTAGAATGGATACGGCCATAGGCCATATGTACGGTGAGCTGTGAGGTTTTGACTTTACTGACGTTTGTGTGACATTTCTCTATCTGTCAAATAATCGGTTATAATTGCACGAGTGCATAAAAATTACAGATAATTTTGCAAGAAAGCGTGATATCTAAAAATTGCAAGAGTTTATTTTCATATTTTGGTGAAAGTGCCCGAGTCCGAAGGACGAGGGCTCCTTTACAAAATATGAAAATAACCGACTCCTTTACAAAATATGAAAATAACCGAATGCAATTTGTATAAGATATCACACTTGAATGCAAAATTATCTGGTCATTTTTATGCACGAATGTAATTCATTGAAATTTTTCACGAATGAAGAAATTCTCAAGGAAATGTTTTTTTTTGTTCATTTATACTTTCCTCTATAGATTGTATGGAGCACTCACCAAAACGCGAAATGTTTTTCTATTTTTGAAGTCTATCTGACATTTATTTGTGTTGTTCACTGACGTCTAGCGATACGGTTTCAAATGTGTTGTTATGGTGAATTGATACAATGCAATTACAGCTATAAGTTTTCGATAATTGCATTGCTCTTATGGGACATTTTATATATGAGGGAAATATTCTCTCAAACTATGGTGCAATCGCCGCAGTGCGTTAACTGAGCTTTAATGGTCCATTAGCTTATTGCTTTCATAACAAAAAGTCGGTGCAATCGGCTGTGAATTAATTTCGGTTATTTTTTTTGGAAGCGTCAAGCTACCGGTCAGCTACTATAAGGAAACCAACGCAATTTCACGCTGAGGCCGGCAAATTTCAAATAGAATAGTAGTAATTAGTTAAGTATAATATTGCCTCCAAGTTAAATGGAGATGGAGAGGTTCATTTTTTCTGAGAAAATTGAGCAAACAATTGAAATAAGTCACTGAAGAACACGTTCCTTCCAATACAGTCGAGGAGAAAGTTATTGTAATTTAGGTGAGAATTTCAAAACATACCATCTAGGTCGTTTCCCGAAAATATTTTTTCTTCTCATAATTTGTGTCAAATATTTGTACAATTAAATAAAGAAACTGTATCGCACGTGTTTTTATTATTGACAATATATTTTTTTTATTTCGAGGATGATATCCATCAAATCAAATTAAAGATATTTTTTTGTCTGAAGAACGTATTTTTCATTGACAAAGTCTTTTACAATAAAAAAACAAGAAAACAATGATCATCATTAAATATCTGTCGTTATGACAGTCTGTAAAAAAAATAATAACAATCATAATTCGAATACAATAAAACACAAATATAAAACACAAGTACATACAGAGTAATAAAATTATTACAGAAAACAACATGTGTAACTATAAAATACAAGTTAACTAAAAATATGAATAATAAATATCACTTAAACATCAAATTGAGCAATAATGTATTACTAGGACTGTAAGACAAGGTCGAACTCCACAACATTAAAAGTTGTGACAGTATAATTCATCTAATGAATAGAAAGCATTCGTCAGTAGAAATTATTTTACACTGTTTGAATTTTTTTTTATCTTTCAAAATTTTAATCTCATTCGGCAGGTGATTGAATAATTTTCTACCATTATAAAATATGGAATTTTTTATTTGTGTCGACGTTGGAATTGGTAATGTTATATTTAGTGTTTGTCTAGTGTTATATTTAGACTATGTCTGTGATAAAAAGGTCATTACAAGCAGTCGGTTGAAATTGCTTCATCACAATTCGTTCGCCAAATTGAAATCAAGTTTCTTTTATTTACTAATAATAGTATTTTACGGCTTCGTGTAATGACCTTTGATGATAAGTATCAACGGCGCATAAAAATCCTCTATTCCAACTTTCTCAACCTCGGTTATCAGTTGTCAACCAAGTTAACTTTGTCTTATGCAATAAATTCAATTTTTTCATATATTTGGAGTAATTCGACGGAAGTTACATTTTAGTCCAATATAAGAATGCTTTAACCATAATTATTGAAAGAACTAAACTTTTTTCGAGCTTTCTGGTGAGTATTTGTGGTTTTTCGTAAAATCTCCATAGGACACTGTCCCAATAGTGACAGTTGTGACGTTTGGTGCCATATTTCTGATTGCGCATGAATAAAACTGGTTCCCAAAACTTGCAAAATAAATCAATCACAATCATTCGAAACTATTTCTGGATTTATAAACTGAACTAAACTAACAATTTCAACTTAACCATTGAAAATTCACAACTATTGTCAAAGGAGGCATTTATAAACAGTAAAGGAGCTGAAAATTTTAAATTGGGTTTCAAGCGTTTCGTGCTTGACGTTCAGAACTAGAAAAGTGTTCTGTGATCATCGATAATATTTGTTTATGTTCCATTTGACATTTGATTTTCTTTCTCGTGCTTGTTTTTTGAGATAATTGATTAAAACAATTGCTTTGTAAGACACAACCTTTCTATTTTCAAGGGTTTCAATTTGTTTTTGAACTGATACCAATGTCAGAGAATGAAATACCTAATGTGCATGCGTGAAGTTCCTAGTAGGTAATTCTTAGTTGAGAACATGAGAGATGATTATCTCCTTATGTTTTTCTTTAATTGACAGATAGTTGACAGAGTTTATAAACCCCAAATAAGTATGGTTGTTAGTTATTAATTTAATTGCTAGTTCAGTCGAGTTTCTAAATCCATCATATGCGATATTTGTAACGTCCTCAAAATACATTCGACGACGGTTCTTATGGGATAAGTAATGTTATTAATGCAATCAATACGCGAACTGAGGAAGCAAAACATCGCTTGAGCAAGCTCTCGCAATATATTTCATACTCGAATAGAATAGAGCAGGAAAAGCCCATTTGTCCATCATAATCTTTTTTTTTTTTTGGTGGGGGTGTTTTTGTTGTTTTTTTCTTTTTTTGGTTGTTTTTTTTTTTTTTTTTTTTTTTTCGTTTTTTTTTGTGTGTTTCGTGTGTGTGTTGTTTTTTTTGTGTTTTTTTTTTTTTTTTTTTTTTTTTGTTTTTTTCTGTGGTGGGGGGGGTGGGGTGTTTTTTTTTTTTTTTGTTTTGTTTTTTTGTTTGTTTTTTTTTTTATGGGTGGTGTTTTTTTTGTTGGGGGGGGAAATGTATTTACGAGTAATTACGAAGTTTGGAAAATGCCGAGCGGTAGTTATCAAGGACTACCGATTCCTCAAATCATGGACCAACGGTCTAGGTTAACAGTTTTTTGTTCACATCTTTAACCACAATCATTCCAAAATATGCTCATCGACCTATCTTCATGTTGAAAAGTGACCCGTTGTTTCACTAAATAAGAAAAAAAGGTTGGAAAAGTAGTTGTGAATGAAATAGTACACCCACTTCGGTAATAGTTCCACTCCAATCTCAAAAAGAATATTATAATCTACTTCCAACTTAGATCAAGAACCTCAAATCCTTCTTTTCATATAAAAATTAAGTGAAAATATGATTACAAAGTGATTGATGTTTGTTCTTTATCTCATAAATCGATGATTCATTATTAAAATATCCAGAGTAGTTTTCTTGTTCGTGAATAACGTTGGATATTGTTGAATAACTTATCTAAACAAGTTTTACTTCGTAAGGATGATTTCCATCCAGATGCACATAGTTACGAAATATGTTTTGCATTTCCATCCATGAATATTATTCCTGCTCCCTATTTTGTTTTGTTCAAAACATATATATTATATCTGTTCGTGGATTTAGCTAAGGAATATGAAGGGGAGTGAGTATTGCTTCCATTCAATTAATTATCAAGATCTTGTAACAAAACAATATACTCCCTGATATCGAAAATAATAAAATTATATCTCAACATGAGAAAAAAAATTGGAAGACAAATCCGTATTTGTATTCTCAGTTAAAAGTTGCCCAAGTCGCACAATTGTCTACAGGAAAAAGTAATATAATATACTCCGATGGCCTTTCAAGCGTGCATAAGGCAGAGTTTGAGTGGATTCACAATATATCTGCGAATGAAGAAATACAAAAAAAAAATAGAATTTTAGATCAGTCAACTTTGCCCTAAATTTACTGAATATCTCACCGTTTACGAGAGAACCAGAGAGAGGCTCGAAGTTCAATAGTGGTTTGTGAAAACTTGTTATCGGTATGATTGGAAGATTTGGCGTGAAATTAAAATTTAATGAAGATAATTTCTTAACACCAAACTGATGCCCACAGATTACACAAAAAGCATACGTGTATAAACCAAAAACTATTGCGCCAAATTCATGTATCGGTTGATCACCCTCACTATCAAACAATATAGAGTGGTTTTCAGCAAATGGTACAGATTAAAAATGCAGATTTCTTCATTATCGACGAATTGAAGGCAGATTTTTCATACTTGGATCGATCGATACAAATCTACTGATAATAACAATCTATCTGGCTACCTAACTTACAACGATACGTCAGATACCTTCAGTACGTGTTTTTTTCATGTACAGATTCACACGAAAGGAAAGCCCTATCAAGGGGCAGGATATGGTAATTTATCTCCATAAAAAGTTTTCAAATATACGTCACGATTGATAGAATTGGTTTGGTATTCCACCCGAACCGGGTAAAGTAAATCGCCCGATTTGCGTTATCACATTGTGTCTAAATTTTGTTTGTACGAATGTGTAATTATGAAAAGATACGGTATCTATCGAACTTGAACCGAAAAATAAACAGTCGGTGGAGCATCCTCTCCAAACTGATCTACTGATAAATATAATCGGCGCAAGTTACCATAAGTCTGGAGGTTATTACACCACCATTACATACCATCATTTCCCAACATGTCCGGTGTGATTTCAATTCGAAATATGGGAAAAGGAATTGATTTCAAAAAGGACTATTTTCTACTCTCCAACGTCAGTGAAAACATACAGCGACGAGGGACCTGATTGGTCAATGCTGTTTGGTCCATGGATTCGTAGAGAGTTTCGTCAATAGTCGAATTCAAATTGTAAGGATATTTTATATACCAGTAAATAGGGACTAAAATTGAAAACATAATAAATATAAAATTCAAAAGTATAAAAGGAAAAAAAATCCACACATATATAACACATTCAACAAAATTAAATATTTATAAGCATTCATAATGAAACGGTTCTCGGAACTGGTGAAAACCAATATGTAAATATTGACTGCATGCAAAATATATTATAATTCAACTGATTAAAAATTGTTAGAATTTTTTCTTGAATTTCATTGTTGAGCGAAATTCTTAAATTGCATCTGGAATAATTGGGTTATGTATTATGATGCCATCTTGGTGATTTGACTTTTTTCCGAAATCTGATTGTGCTTTATTTGTTGCTAGTAATTTTGTTTGTCTTGTAGAGTAATTATGGAAATCAGCAATTTGAGTGAAAATAATATCTGACTTCTTACTATCATCTTCAATAGAATTCGAAGTCAATATTCTAGTGTGGTGTGGAATAGTGGTGGTTTGATTGAGAATGCTGAATTGATACAGATGCTTGTCAGTTCTTAATAATGATCCCAGTATGGGAGTTGAAACATCGTACAGCTTTTCCAATCCAACTTGGCATGGTTATTGGTTTCTAATCCGGTTGCGCAATACGTCATCATTTCCATACCAAGATGAAACAGACAAACTACTTCTCGCACACAGATTAATTTCCGAAAGGACTTTTTTGTATAAGGAGAATTTCCTGTACGAATTACTGAGGAATTAAAAAAATTATGGGGTATTTCAAGAAACAAAAACCTCAAGGTGCAAATGGTGGTTACCGTAGAGGTAAAACATAATCTACTGGAAGATCGAAAAGTCAAACTCCAGACACACCGAGTGCAGGAGACCTTCAACAACGGGCACATCGAACAGTCAAACTGTTATCCACAATAGGTAGTTGGTAGTCGGCAGTTGTTAGTTGGTCGTTAACATTGGATCGCTGAGAGCACACCATACACAATCGTCGAAATGGAGTAGTTTTTTCCACTGTTGCCAGTTTATGTATATATGATATTGTGACCTGCGACCTAACCTATAAATTAGTATCTCGTGAGGCTGGATTCAGACAGATCCGAAATCCGATCGTACGACGATCCGATAGCTTTCTGATTGGTCTGAATTTGAATTTAGACCAATCAGAAAGCTATCGGATCGTCGTACGACAGGATTCCGGATCTGTCTGAATCCAGCCTAACGCGTGCTTTTGCGTTTCAGGAGAGAACGCAAATGTCAGTAGATTTGACAACACTGTCACGAAGTGCTCTTTGATTGGTCAGAGTTAGGTAGTTGCTGTGCAAGTGCAGTTGGCAATCAAACTTCGACTTCGAGGCTGACGACTACTAACTACTGACTTCAAACTGCCGACTGCTAACTACCAGAATTTATACCGTATAACAGTTTGAGATAAACGAATAATATTAAAAATCATTTAGGGCCGCTTTACAGTTCGCAAGTCTTGAAAGTATTTCAGCAATTTTTGCGCGCATGCGCTGTAGGAACACTTCCGTCAGCTGTTGCGATGATTATTACGGTTGCAAAAAATGGGTTCGGACCTATAATTTAGTGCCGCAAAACTTATTGCCGGTGCAGTTCTAGTGATCATTTTGGTTACTTTTGGTTTTGCCAACTCGATTAAATGTTACTAGACAGTCACGAAACCAACAATTTCAGAAAAAAAAAAGTCGTCCCATTTTTGCCACTAGTTGGGTTAGCCAGGGTTTAACCCACCATCTTCCTCCTTTCACTGATGAGTGATAATGCAATATCATTTTACTTATATTATTCGAAGATTTAGGTACAATTTCAAATATTATTTTCTGTTGACCTGGGAAGTTGGTAGGCCTGATTGATGACATAACGTTTTTGACAAAAAGGATTATTATTTCAAAGTGTAAAGCAGACCTGCAATAATAATTGCCGGCAATAAAATTTGCTGCAATGAATTGCCGCAATAATTGCAGCATTGTTTGAACCATAAAGCGTTCTAACAATGCCTTAGGATTTATCCACCAGTCACGATTTATCGAACGATAATTTATTTATTTTTTTTTTTTTTTCGGAAAGAGAAAGTTGGCAACATTTTCGCAAATTTGCCGTCGTAATTTCGATAACAAGTCGAACAAAAATGCCAATCATTTCACACCAGACCCAAACACGTTTCACCTCGCAATTCATTCGACAGATAGTGAAATTAGATAACAATCAATCGATTTCGTTCTCTATGTCGTCATCATTCCCATAAATACGAAAAACTACTAGAACATCCAATCTTTTAGGGTATTTTCATCGTTAATACGATGTATTTAGTCGAATTATTGAAGCTCAACACAACATATTGCGAAATTGATAAATCGGTATTACGGTGTAATACTAATAAGAGAACCAAGTTTTATCAGGAATTTGTTTTCCAGTCGCTTTTCGTGATAACGTTACGATCGATTGTTTCCTTTCCGAAAATATCGTTATAAGCTGTTTCCAAAATTGAGTTGTCGAGTGAAAGATATTTCCGACAAAAACTGTATTGGGGCAAATATAATCTTTCTTGTACAGCTGAAATATAACGGGAGCGTATCTCTCGATGATTTATGACATCAAACCGTATCACTATATTGAACTATTCATATGAAATTTTTGTAACGTCACGGTTAAACATGAAAAAGTGGTGGATTATTCATCGATTTTTCATGATATATGTTACGGAAGCTTTAAGCGGGCATGCAACAATTTTTTTTTTTTTAATTTCGAGTTGTAACTGGGAATGGTAGTTTGTACAACCAGGTAAATACTTCAGAGTTCTCTTTCAAGTATCATATTGATAATAAATTTCAGATATAAAGTATTACATACTCCGGAAATTACAAAAATTGATAGTACCTGAAGTTATAATATTTCAACTGTTGAAAAAAAAAAAATACAATAAAAAATCGGGTTCGGTAAGAATATAAAGTGGGCCGTCTCAAAGGGCGTAGTATACGTTTACCAATGAGGTCATTTGGACTTTACTATTTCAGTTAATTATTGGTGAAGTTCCGTTAATAGATTCATCACTTGAATCACTCATTTTATGAATTAATTGATTATAAAAACACTGATAATTACAATGAAATCGACAGTAACGAATAACGAAGTTATAGAATTCGCAAAGGAAGCCGTGATTTTGAAGATGAAATGTTATACAATCATTGTTTACATCCATTTTTGCGATTAATTTGTAATTTTTTAGAGATAATTCGCTGAAATCATTGAATTTTGAAAATATTTTCTTCAAAAATGTTAATAAATAGGTAGACAGATCAGAATTGTGACATTTCTACAAGGTGACCCTGGTAATCATGATTCAGTAAACTGGAACCGCATACTTATCCGTTTGGTAAACTATAAAGAAATCGGCATATTCACGGGTAGGGGTAGAGAAATAATATTGTAAATCGGTTTGGAGCAGAAACAAAACAACTTTTCGAGATTCGTTTAGAAAAATAAGAATGGCTGCTATAATATTTTATAAGTTTTTTAAGTTTAATATATCCACTCACCTCAGGCTTATTATGAATATCCACATCCAGGGGTGAGGCAAACTGGCACACCAGCGTATTTTCTTTTTTGATAACTGTAAAACATCAGTGAGTAGTAGTATATTGTGTTGTTAGGAGAAAAAGTGTTGTTTTGTGTGGCTATCATTTTTTTTTTTTTCGAATTGCACGTGCTATTTTTTACGACAACTTGTTAGGGTTACTGTAAAATTGAAAAATATCCTCATTGACAGATTATGATCTGTCAACGACAGATTATAATCTGTCAATACGCCATTGACAGATGACCCTAATACGCCGTCGTAATTTTTCCGTCAAACGTGGAAAATGTCAATCTCTGGGGAATATCGAATCAAATTAATTTGAGAGCTGGCCACTTTTATCATCTTGGCGAAAAAAGGCAAATTTACGTTAAACAAGAAGTTTCTGTCTAATAGATTGTGCTTCATTTAAAAGGAACGGTTCTTGAATAACACAGCAACTTTCCGGAGTAGATTGAAAACCTAACCCAAAAAAAAACATAAATAAAACGTTCTTTCACCACAAAATAATGAGTTTCAATCAGAACTGGACAATATTTTGTCTCTTTTTGATTCGGAAAACATAAGCTATTTCTATTACAATATTGTGCATGATTACAAGATATTTTTAGCACAAAAGCTGTTAATAACATGACAGAACGGATATTTTCATTTGTGGAAATTAACATTCTGTAGGACCAGACCGTTAGTTTTTTCTCTTTTTTAATTGGACGGTGGAACAAACACAAATCATCACAGAGTGGCCAGAAATTATTCAATGAATTACCAACTTACTTCAGAGGAATGTCACTGAAGAAATTCAAACACTATGTGAAAAAACTTTCAATTGGCAAAGCCTATCTCCATGGTCGGTTCATACACCACACTTTTACTTTTACTTTATCTTTTACTTTTACTTTAAGAAAGTTGTCACAATGTAAATCAATCGAGGCGTTCATACACGGCACTTTTACTTTTAGTTTAAGGATGAGAACTTTTACTTTAAGAATGTGATAATTTAGGGACTTCGCATGCGTGCATGTGAAGTCATCACAGCAAGCAGTGCCACCAACATTATTGGGAAACGTAGCCCTGTTCTTCTTCTGAATATTTTACAGAAATGATATAAAATGGGTGTTCTGTGAAATATCTGTCATTATCCGATACAGTTTGGTTGGCGTCACTGGTCAGTTGCAAATCAAAACAATGACGTAACCCACGATTACTTCCTCTTCTTCGTTTGTATTTGATCACTGCGCATGCGCCCTGTTTACTTTAACACTGGTGTATGAACGGTCCAATTCCATTCTTAAGGTAAAAGTAAAAGTAAAAGATAAATTAAAAGTAAAAGTGTGGTGTATGAACCGACCATCCACTCTGTTAACGACGATTTGAAAGATTCAATTTAACATATCATTAATGTCTTGCTGAGAGTATGGGTTGGAAATGATATATCATAAATTTTTTTTATTCGATGTATGTTTCAACTGATAATTTGAATTGACCGATTGTTTTTTTTTTTGATATGTTGTCTACAGTTTTTTAAATTTAATCGACTTGTTCTATGTCATCATGTATGAATAAATATTATTATTATGATCGTATCTAATACGAGACGCTTTATTAGTCATTGAGATCTACTCACATTGCAAATGCCAACATCTCCATATAACATTGTTGAGCCGAATCTTGTCTTTCCACCGTAACCTGATCCCTCGGAATCTGTTCCATTTGGGGGACGTTAATTTTTGTCTGAAACAAAAGAATTATTCACTCAAAAAGAAAACGACAGCCAACGTGTTTGAATGTGGTTGGGGATATCCTTTAATAATAATCCACCCGGACTATTCTGTCAAGTTAGTGGTTCTGATTATAGGTGTTCTCGGTGGTTCCAGACCAGCGCTACTCTCGGAGCTCAAGATCATACCGGCATGCCGTAATGCGGCAGAGATCTTGGCCGGCCGCATGCAGAAGGCCGTTATTCTCGGTTCGTTGCGTCTGCTCAGGACTCACGATTCTCGGAGCCAGTGACCACTCACCCCGCGGTGCGGGGAGTGGTCATTGGTTAATTATACTAGCGCGTTCGCCCACTGGGTCGGAGCAGTAGGGAGTACGGATCCGACTAGATTTGTTTAAACGAAAATAATAATATAAGTTTATTCATGAATAGATAATAATAATTACAATTCGAAAATTTTATGAATGTACATTTTTATGAATAAACTGAAAAACAAACCTTACGAAGAGATTTTGTTGTAAGGTTAACTGAAGGTAATGACAATTTACAATCAATACATTTCAAGTTACATAGCTAGATAATCATAAATTTAAAGAAACCAATCTCATAAACTATTCAAAAATGTATCAAAATAAATTCGAGAGGTCTTGATAATCCATATTTTACTTTTTTGTTTGAATGATGATAATGATTTAATTTTTTTGATTTCATGTGGTAATATGTCATAAAGATATGGTATCATAAACTTGTAGTTTCTTTGTGCAATTTTTTCTTAATTTCCTTTTTAGATGTAATTACATTTTATTGAATGCAATCGAGTAATCGGTTTGAATCTCCATCGTCTATATTATTTGCTCTTCTGAAATATGTCAAAAAACGAGTCGGGTCGAAAAATTATATGGAACCAATTAATCCAAAAGCAAATAGAAAGGAAGTTGATCGAAACTCATTATCTCTTTCAAGCGAGAGTATTGCACATACACAGTAGGTTAGGGGGCTAACCTGTCAGAAAACAACCACTCCCCTGCCTAATACCACAAAGGACGTTGAATCATATCCGAGGGGTGCTAGTGCAGGGTTCTTCACAAAAAAAATTATCGCTTATGGTTTTGGTGGTTCTCGGTAGTGTAGAGGTTAGCACGTTAGCCTTTCAAGCGGAAGACCAGGGTTCGGTTATGTATATTTTCGGAGATACAGGTCCATATTGTTGTAAAACTTCATAACTTTTCACATCAAATTTCTGTTGTTTGAACACACAAAATTCGTCCTTCTTCTGATCAACACCACACACGCCCTCATTTATTCGTTTTCGACACTTTTCAGCAGAAACAACCATTATTTTTTTCAAGAAATTCAACTCTCTCCTTTTTCTGCTTGATAATGTTGAAAACGAGTAAATAAACGCGTGTGTGGTGTTCGGTGAGAAGGACGAATTTTGTGAATTCAAACAACAGAAATTTGATGTCAACAATTTTGAAGTTTTACAACAAAATCGACCTGTATCTCCGATAATGGACGAGACCGCCGAAAGTTTCATGAGGATTTTTTGTAGAGGAGACCGAATTACGCGAGTTCAACGAAAATCTGAAAAAAAAGTTGCTCATAACGACCGAAGTATTACCTCAATCTATAATTGATAATAGAAAATATGACAAAATCCACATTCAACACTCGCTGCATATTTCATATCGTCATTTAAAGGAACACTGAAATCCGTTAATGTAAGTTCTATTGAAGAAACCGTTTTAATACATACTAATCGGATCTGAGACATGTGAACAGCCGGAAGCATAACTAAAAACCTCTCGGGTGCATACGACTCAAACCCGTTCATCTGATACAGACGAGCAACACAAACCAACGTTAAAAACCGTCAGAATTGAGGAGACAAATAATCTGTTCCTTGAGAAAGAATTGCAATGCACGTTTATCTATTTTAATTCAATTTGAAAAAATATTAGTTGCAAATATTGAAATGAATTGAAAATGAAGTCAAAAAAATAAATGAAATGTTTACAGTGACTTTGGCCGCGTAGAACTTTCCCCTTCATTCTTGACATAAATGCCACACCGAAATGCAATAATCCCATTTTATATTCACTATAACTCTAGGTTATAACAAGCAATTTCTGAAATTTCATTCATGTCTTAATAATTTGAAATGATTTTCATGCAGGTCTCTCAACACGATGCTAAACGAAAATCTCAGAATCAAATTAAAACATACCGTGACCTTGTTAAGAAATATTTCACGACGACTTGCTTTCAAATATCTATATGCTTGAATACTGTAGAATATGTCATATTTTTCCATTATTCAATGGATATGTGCAGCATAACTTAACATGATTTGAGGGAGAAACACAAACTTGATTTGATCTTCAATTTTATATTATATATATATATATATATATATATATATATATATATACAACTAGTCAAGATCCAAAAAAAAGGTGAAAGAGATTGACATGAGCAAAATTTGAAGGTGTAGCCAGGAGGTAAAGTAGGTTCGAAACTACACTTTTTTTAATCGAATCGAGTTGATTTTACCCAAACAACAGCATATTCTCGCATACATAGTATATTCAAATCGTTACCGGCATACACAATACTCATCACAAATGTAACAAGTCTAATTTTTCAAATACTGCGCCAAAAAGGATCCAGTGGCAGCACTGTCAGAAATTTCTCGAACTTTTCCTCGATAAGCCTGACAATTGTCAATTTTCTTTGAATTGTCATCGAGAAAAATTGCAATCTGATAGTTAAAAAAAGCATTTCAGTTTGAACCTACAACATGAAGAGGACTCTATTTTCATATTTTACTCGGCTTGATCCAGCGTCTGAACCGACTGAACCATAAAAAAAAGGGAAGAACAATCGGCGAGTCCAAAAATTTCAAGCGAAATTTGTTTGTTTGGGTAACATTCAATCCAGATCTTGTTTGTACTATTTTTAATTCTTGAGAATATTTTTTTTAAGAATTGGAGGATTATTGAATTGAATAAATTGATGAAATTGGTTGTTGAAAAATGAAAATTTACTAATGTTTAAATGTAGCCTGTAGCCTCTCCAGTTTTCAATGGAATGTAATAATAATTATTGAAGTTCTTCAATTTTGAAGCAAAAAAATTTATTCTATTTTATTTTTTTGTCTTGCTCATGTGACATTTTTTCGTTCCCTAACAAAATTTGGAAATTAGGAGCCGATAAAAATTGAAAAAAATAATCTGATTTTCCCAATGGGGGGGGGGGTCCGAACCCGAACCCCCCCCCCCCCCGTGGATCCGCCACTGGTAAATTCAATCGTGTATCACTTCGACTTTTATAATATTTCATATTCGGTTTCCGGAAACCGAATATAATTCCGCTTTTGTCACGATCTATACCTACAAGAATGTTTCAGTGCGCAACTGGAGGCCAAGCTAACCCGGGTCAAGATGAAATAGATGATAAGCTGTACTCAACTGAAGTTTTGACAGCGGTTGTCAAACAAAAAAACTGAGTTTAGTGTTTTCAGGTTCAAACCTTTTTACTGAAGAATGAAGGTTATATTTTTTGATGTCCCTCGTATCTAGCAATAAAATAAATTTGTCCATTGAACCTTTGTTTGTTTGTTTTCTGCATTGCACCAACTTTTACGCATCTTCTACGAAGGGCAATTCTTTTTGAGAAATGAGTAATGAAAAAACTTCATACTGTGCAGACGTATAGGCTGGCAGTGTATATCGGTTTATACAATGAATCAAATTCCAAGCAATAATAGGGGAGCCCATGCAGTGATTTCGGGATTCACTAAAGCGCGGCAGATTAATATACAGAGGGATACCTTGTACCGGGTTAAGTACTTCCACCATATAAGAGCCCTATATATATATGGCCGCCCTTCCAGAATAAAGAATCAGATTAGTAAAAAAAATTTAATCATCTGAAATTCTCGAGCGCGTCAGATTAAGATAGGGTGAGTGTTATGATTTGGTTTAGAATCATTGTTATACATTCGTTTCACTCTGTATAATTATTTTATTGAAATGTATTTGCATCATGTTATCCAAAAAAGAGTATGAATATATGTTTGACATTGACAAGAAGTTTCAATTCACAAGAAATTTAAAAACTAAATAAAAAATCGCCCTTCGACCCGTATTAAATAAGAATATTCCAGGTAAAGACTATAACATTGGCCCTTCGACCCGTATTAAATAAGAATATTCCAGGTAAAGACTATAACATTGGTCCTTCGATCGTTTAGAACTCACCAGCACTGTGGTAGACATACAATGGAGGCGAAATCAGATAATATACGACGCAGTAGACGAATTTAAGCCAAGGAAGCAGCCAGACAAGTTGCAAGCGAAAGTAGACTGCAATTCGCTGAAGTTGAAGACGATAGACAAAAAACTCCAAAAGACAGAAAAGACGAAGAGAAAAATCCAATTGAAGTAACGAAGTCTGAATCAAGAAGAAGTAGAAGTAGCGTAGCATCAAGAAAGAGAAGAGTCGAAATCGAAACAGCTATAGAAAAGAAAAAATTAGAACAAGAAATGTTGGATCTTCAGCTGGCACTCAAACTGGCAGAAATTGAAGAAAATGATGATGGCAGTGAGTCCGATTCTAGGTCCGAGTCGGTACATGAGTCAATTAGGCCCAAGGTGGGAGAATGGTTGGACGGTCAACTCCACTGGGAATATCAACATGACCAAGCTTCGAATTGGAATGTAAGGGATATGTCAACTGACCCAGGTAAAAATGGTGAAAATCAAGGATGCTCAAAGGTAAGAGATTTGAGATTCGACAATAATGAAGTAGTTTCTACTTCCCGACATGAAAATCCAATTACTCTTCCTCAAATCACGAAAATTCTGACACGACAATCCTTGCCGAAAGATTTACCGATATTCGACGGAAATCCCCTTGACTGGCCTAACTTCATTTTTCAGTTTAGGAATTCTTCAAAAATTTGTGGGTTCTCTGACGAGGAAAATCAATTTCGTTTACAGAAATGTTTGAGAGGAAATGCCAGGAGTATAGTTCAGTCTCTACTTATACTACCTCAGAATGTAAACAAAATCATAGACTTACTTGAAATTAGATTTGGACGTTCGGAGTATATAATTTCAATGTTATTAGATAAAATCAGAAGATTCCCTCAGATCAAGGAAGAGAAATTGGACTCGTTTGTAGTATTTTCTGACGACATCAAAAATTTTGTTGCTACCGTACAATGTTTGAAAGAGAATGACTCACTTACACAATCCAATGTTGGTCACAGAAATTTTGAATAAGTTACCGACCTCTTACAAACTGTTGTGGGTAGAACACATCTTTAAATTGAAGCCTGAAACAAAACTCGTTGAATTATCAAACTGGTTAGACGAAAAAGCAAATGCAATAGCACAGATTCACTTTCCAAAATTTGACAAGCAACAAAAATATAAATTCTCTAATGACAGTAGAGATGTCACGTTGACAACTTCAGACAGAATGTCGAACAAAAGATGTTTTTGCTGCGACAGGGAGATTCATCCATTGAGTTCGTGTCCTAAATTCTCCGATATTTCAGTGGATGATAGATGGTCTCTAATAACCAAAAAGAAAATTTGCTTTTCCTGTCTTACACCTTTCCATAATATACGTCAATGCCGGAAGAAAGTAGTGTGTGGAATAGATGATTGCAAAAAACTCCATCACACACTTTTGCATAATAATTCCAGAAATAATGGTAATTTGATTAAACAAAATGTCACTGAAACCAACTGCCATATTTCTGACATGAGCGCTCTTTTGAAAATCATACCTGTTATTTTATGCCATAATGGTAAAGAAGTTGAAACTTACGTTCTGTTGGACGATGCTTCTACTATCACTCTCATTGATGAAGATTTCGCGGATTCTTTAGATTTAAATGGTCCAAAACGATATCTCTGTTTGCAGTGGACAAACGAAGATGTCGTGCGTCAAGAGAATGATTCTAGAATAGTAAGTTTCACAATAAAAGGGAAGAATAACGGGCCATGCTTCCAATTACGACATGTACGCACAACAAAATTATCTTTACCCCATCAAACAATAGATGTCGACAAATTACGCAAAATTTATCCTTATATTAATGATAGAGTCATTTCTATGAAAAATGTTCAACCGAAAATAATTATCGGTCAAGACAACTGGCCACTTCTGGTCAATAGAAAACTAATTTCTGGACCGTGGGATGGACCAGCGGTAAGTAAAACTCTCCTGGGCTGGGTGATTCATGGAAATTTGAAAAATGGTGAAGGAGTTCAAAATTTAGTATGTCACATTCAAACTTCCGATATGACAAGGGAAAAGGATGACTTGGATATTCTTCATGACCTTGTCAAAGAACAATGGAGACTAGACAAAATAGAAAACCCTCAAGAACTCGCACCATCTCCTGAAGACAGAAGAGCTCAGCGGATATTGGACAAAACTTTGAGAAGAATTGGACAGAGATTTGAGACAGGACTACTCTGGAAAAAAGAAGATTTGGTTTTGCCAGAGAGCAAAACAAGTGCTCTGAGAAGACTTCATTTTGTTGAAAGAAAAATGAACAAGGACAAGAATTATGCTGAAATGTATGATAAAAAATTCAAAGAAATGGAAGAAAAGGGGTATATCAGAAAACTTTCGAAAACTGAAACTGAAAAAATATCTGATAGAACTTGGTATTTACCTCACTTCGGCGTCGTCAATCCGAACAAGCCGAACAAACTTCGAATCGTTTTTGATGCATCGGCAAAAAATGAAGGTATAAGTTTAAATGATTGCTTGTTGACTGGACCAGACCTATATAATTCTCTTCAAACGATACTTCTAAATTTCAGGATTAAGAGATATGCTTTCACATCAGACATAAAAGAAATGTTTCTTCAGGTAAGAGTGAGAGAAGACGATTGTAGTTCTCAAAGAATACTCTGGAGAGGACTAAAACGTAACGTGGAACCTGACGTTTATGAAATTTCGGTAGTATTCTTTGGTTCAACATGTGGCCCATGTCTTGCTCAAGAGGCTAAGAATAGAAATGCCAGAGACTACGCAGACACTTTTCCCGAGGCTGCAGAAGCTATCATATATCACCACTATATGGATGACTACTTGGGAAATGCTGACACACTAGAAGAGGCTAAAAAACTGATTCAGGACGTTATACATGTTCACAAACAAGGTGGCTTTGTTATTTGCAATTGGATAGCAAATGACAACAAAGTCCTCCAGAATGTAGAGGAAGAACTTGTAGCAAGGGGAAATAAGACATTAAAAGGTGATCAGGAAGAAACAGTAGAAAGAATTTTGGGTGTTTATTGGAATCCTGTACAAGATACATTCTGTTTTCAGACAAAATTCAACAAAATCGATAAGGGTATTTTGGATAATCTCAGAAGACCAACAAAAAGAGACGTTTTGAAAATTGTGATGTCAGTCTTCGACCCATTAGGATTTTTAGCAATTTTCATCATCCGAGGAAAAGTCCTACTACAGAATATTTGGAGGAGCCAAATTGGTTGGGATGATGAAATCACCGAGTCTCTCAATGATCAATGGCAAATTTGGCTTTCTGATTTGAAAAACATCTTCAAATTCCAGATTCCCAGGCAGTATTTCACATTGGATCGTCTCAATAGCGAAATACAATTGCATGTTTTTTGCGATGCCTCGGAGTCGAATTACGCAGCAGTTGCATACATCAGAATTCGAGAAGGACAAGACATTCAAACGAACTTCGTTACTGCCAAGACGAAAGTAGCACCATTGCGACCTCTATCCATACCAAGATTGGAATTACAAGGAGCCCTGATGGGAGCTCGCTTAGGCCAATCATTGAAAAATACGATGAACCTGAAGATATCTTCTATTTTTTATTGGACGGATTCGAGAACAGTTCTGCATTGGATACGTTCAGAAGCACGACGATACAAAGTTTTCATTGCTCAACGGTTGGGAGAGATACATGACATCACTAATGTAACTGACTGGAGGTATGTCAATTCAAAAGAAAATGCAGCTGATGATGCTACTAAAAGAAAAACATGTTGGAATAGTGAGAGATGGCTGAATGGACCTGATTTTTTGAAGAAATGTCCTGAAGACTGGCCAAGAGAGTTCGGAACTGAAAAGGAAGAAGCAAGTATCAACCCAGAAAGTTTGGAAGAGAAGCCGACAGAAAATACTTTCATTATTTCGTCAAAAGAAGTTTCAATGACACCTGATATCAAAAGATTCTCAAAATGGCAGAGATTACTTCGCACCACATCTTATGTTTTGAGATTTATTGAAATCATCAAGAGACGATACACAGGTACGGGAGAACTCTCAATCGAGGAAATCACCAAAGCTGAAAACCTTCTCTTCAGAAAGGTACAAAATGACTCTTTCCCAGAAGAAATTGCTGCAGCGAAAAAAAATCAAGCATTTCCATCAGGAAGTAGACTTCGTACACTGACTTGCTTTCTTTCTGAAGATGATGGGCTTCTGAGAATTGCTGGAAGATTAGAAAACTCGACACTGACTACACAAACTAAAAATCCAATAATTTTGGATCCACACCATAAAATTACAAGACTCATCGTTCAGAAATATCATGAAGATGTATATCATCATAGCCAAGAGACTGTGATGAACAACTTGAGACAAAAATTTTGGATTTTGAAAATGAGACAAACAGTAAAGAGTATCTGGAATAGTTGTCAGTTTTGCAAAATCCGACGTGCGACTCCGAAGATTCCAGTTATGGGACAACTGCCCGAATGCCGAATCCAACCGACAATTAGAGCTTTCATAAAAACGGGTATTGACTATTTCGGACCAGTGGAAGTTACAGTAAAAAGGAGCCGAGAAAAAAGGTACGGGGCTATTTTCACATGCATGACGACTCGTGCTGTTCATTTGGAAATAGCTCATGATCTGAGTACTGATTCCTTCATAAATGTACTCCGGCAATTCGGTTGTCGAAGAGGTTTTCCAGATGAAATTTACTGTGACAACGGTTCTTGTTTCAAAAGCGCTGAAAAAGAAATAACAGAAGAATTTCGAAAAATGAAGAAGAGCGAAATAATGGAATTCAGTGTGATGAGAAAAATCAGGTTTTCCTTCAATCCTCCTCTAGCGCCTCACACAGGTGGCAGCTGGGAAAGACTGATACAGAGTATAAAGAAGATAATGAAGGTTATTTTGAAATCAAGATATCCACCAGAACACGTACTCCGGACTGTACTTTTAGAATGTGAGAGTATATTAAATTCTAGGCCACTGACTCATGTATCCCTCGATTCGGACGATGCGGAAAGTTTAACGCCAAATCATTTTCTCATTGGACCCTCTCATACGTCTTTGCCATTCACTGAAAGTACGGAGAAAGACCTGAACTTGATGTCCTGCTGGAGAGCTACACAGAGGCTGGCAGATTTGTTTTGGTCAAGATGGACAAAAGAGTATTTGCCAACACTCATCAAAAGCAGTAAATGGTTCCAAGATACCGGAGGAAGAGGAATACAAGTAGGAGACATCGTCATCATGGTTGATCCAGATGGACCCCGAAATTTAAGGCAGAAGGCTGTGGTCATCAACCTTTACCCAGCGAAAGATGGCAAAACTAGAATAGTCGATGTACGAAACTCCAATAAGACTGTATATCGACGACATGTATCACGATTGATTGTACTGGATGTGAAGAAGTAATTGCCCAAATCCCAGTTCAATTACTGGATGGGAGAAATGTTATGATTTGGTTCAGAATCATTGTTATATATTCGTTTCACTCTGTATATTTATTTCATTGAAATGTATTTGCATCATGTTATCCAAAAAAGAGTATGAATATATGTTTGACATTGACAAGAAGTTTCAATTCACAAGAAATTTAAAAACTAAATAAAAAATCGCCCTTCGACCCGTATTAAATAAGAATATTCCAGGTAAAGACTATAACAGTGAGTTAGTTACATCCTGAAACGTGTATATTCCACTAATCTGACAAGTCGAGAGTGACCTAATGAAGGAGGAGGACTACAAAGTTTTATTCTGAAGGGAATAATTCAAGAATTGCCAAAAATATATAATCTGACGATTTCCACATGCCGAAATAATAAAAATTCATCGACACAGATTAATGGGTGCAGCTACGTGATGCCTATTATACTCCCCTCTCCACGTTTCTTATTTCTCTCTCACTCTTCCTCTATCTTTTGCTCTCTCACTCCGTCCCCACTCTGGTTTCTGTTGCCACGATGCCATGAGAGTTCGAGAGTTGATCACACAGACTCGTTGGTGGCATGATATTTGTTCACAACGAATATCCAACGTTTGAAATTTAAAAAATGTAATTGCTTATAATCATTTTCTTATAAATACAAGTATTCTACGGAAAAAATTAGACACTTGAGCTTTTCAATTAATTAAGTTCAATGATAAAAAAAATAAAAGAAAAAAATTTCAAATTGGCAGAATAGGCGAATCCCTCCAGATAATCGTCAGATTATAAGACTGCAACGTCTAGGGCGTAAAGATGGACCATATATTATATCTTAATCTGACGCGCTTGTGTATCTCAAAATGACGATTTTTCTTTTCACATTCTAATAACGGCCGCGAGTCTGCGTCACACCCAAATCGTCATTAAGAGCTTTTTTTAGGTTCACCTAACATCCCCGTAAAAAATCTGAGGCGCTCGAGAAAAACTTTTATTTTTTCATTTTCAACCCTTGCGTACGACCACCCCCATCATGAAAACAATCAGATTAACATACGTACATTTTAAAAAATATGTAGGACACAGATGATATCAATATCTGACGCGCTCGAGTATGTCCATGCAATAGTTTTTTTTTCATTTTTTGAATACCTATCTATAGCCGCTCCCCCCACCGATGAAAAGGTATACATTATATAACATTTTTTTTCTTTTTATCATCTAAGCTTCGCAACCCAATAGGTCTCCATGACGCTCGAGTAAATCCCGATTTAGCTTCGTGGGCTCTCCTACTACAACCAGGTCCTTCAAAATCCGAAATCAATAGTATGCCAAAATAAAGTAAAGGTTTGAGTTCAATGCAGCTACTCAACCAACAGACCACTATGTGAAATTTTATTCTGAAAACGCGTCGGTGAGATTATTTTAATATTTTTATCCGCTCTCCCCCACCTCTCTCTTGAAACCTTCAAAACATTCGGTTTGTTGTTTCGATAGTTTTCTCGCAGTTGTACTTTGTACTCCTCGCTCCCACATGACTCACGCAATTCCGACAATTCACAACATATTCGAAATAGTCGTGTCATTGCTATTGCAGTTGTTTTCGATTATATGCAGGAATTCCCGGCATTCATAATCGGACTTTCACTCATCTGGAACGTAAATAACTGGACAAAGCAAGCTGTGATATGCCCCAGTCGAGAAGATACATATGGACCACAAGTATAATCATAATGGGGTCACCTGTTCGATATTTTGTAAAAGTTTTTGGAAATTACAGGGCTCGTATTTATCGTATTCATCATTTTTTATCGCCTTGGAAAGTTCTGACAATAATTTTCAAACAGTTTTCAACACCCGAATTCATTTTCGAACATACATATTTTAACGGCATATTCAAAATCCGACCTTATTTCAACATTACAGTAATAGACCAACGAGTAGACCAATCACTTTGGAGCACGCTGCTAACATCTGGTTCCTGTTTCATAAAAGTACAAGTCTTGGAGCTACAAGAGAAACACGATGCTAAATAATTGTTTTTTAATCGTTTTTTACCTGTACCTGCATTGTGTTTCTCTTGTAAATACAAGTCTTGTACTTTTATGAAACAGGCCTCAGGAGGTCGGAAACGTGCATGACTAGTTTTTGAGATTTTTTGTGAGAAGGTGGTGACACAAAAGTTATTCGTAAACTAAGGCCGTAAAATTCTTTTTGGCAAAATTCGTAGAAAAATCGCAGCTTTAAAATGCATTTTGTCGCATTTTGATACGATCATTTTTTCCTCATTGTTTTTTAGTTTGAATAACGTTGTTTTTTGACGCCATTATTGAAGGTATCACATTGCAAAAATCGATTTTCCAAAAATGACAGTTTGTAGTTCAACTCTTTGACTATCCAAAACCGTTTTGTTCATTGCTCTACGATTATCCGTGGGGCAAGAAATAACAATCTAGTGATCTAGTGGAACACTGTTTTTAGTAACCAATTAGATTGTTGCTTAAATTGATTTTAAACAAAATTGAAACTGTAGTTTCTACTAGTTGAAAGCTTCCCAAATTCACAGTTGCAACCCCCAAATACATTTCAATATTTTTTCAATAAAAGAATTGAAAAAACGCCTTTTTTAATTTCCGAACGCAATAGTTTTGCAGCAAATTAGTATATCGACATCGGGCCAACGCTAATCGATAGATTTTTCAATTATCTACAACTTTCATTTCTTCGATCCGACCAATAGTTTTCATTATATAAGAAAAAAAACAAAAAAAATTATGATTTCCGGCATTCAACCGCTAATTGTTGCTAAATGCACGGACAGAATCTGGCGCTAACTTTAGGGGATAATAAGGACACCTGTTTCTGCCAGAATCCACAGATACTTTTCGGGTAAGTAAAAATTTTACGAAAAAAGTTAATTTGATTGGAGTGTATAGTATACACGATTTTTTGCGTGCAATCGTGAAAATTATAAAATTCCAATAAACATTATGTCTTCTTAAAAAGACAGCGTTTCAAAGCTAATGAAGGAAAGTAAACTGATGGCCTCAATATCACAGTGTTTCTATGGAAATGAAACATTTAGCAATTCAAACCAATCTGACATTACAAAATACATTTTTATTGCCATATTCCAGAAATGTCAAATGCTGTAGTGACGTTCAGCTTGCCGGCAGTTACTCTGGGCAACGGCTGCAAAAAAAATTGTTAGCCCTTACCCTGGGTAACGGCCGCAAAATGCTTGTTTTGCGTCCGGTTGCACGAAAATGCGATTTCCTAAAGCTGCAATTTCATCAGGTCACAGCTCACGAGGAAACTTCGGTATCGAAACTCTTATTGGCTAAACTATGGCGGAATATTTCGTTCACGACTAGAAAAATAGGAACACAAAATCTACTCAGACGAAGCCGCCTAATAGAAAAACTTGACATTAAGATCAAAACAATTTGAAATTCGAATGCGTTCGAAATAGTCCAAGAGACGGAATAGAGGTCGACCTTCACCCACCTGTTTACCGGATGAAAAAAAAATTTATGAGGTTTCATAAATAGACGAATACGCCAATAATAGCTTGCCTATCAAAATGCGGTCCAGACTACATATAGGCGAGGTTTTTATATTCATCTTGGCCACAACTGATGATCAAAAAACGTCACAGAGTGAATACACAAATTCTTAGAATTGAACCCAATGATAAGCGGCCCCGCCTTCTGTCCGGCCAACAAGGAATGCCCCTGCCTGCCAACCAATTATTCAAAACCAAACAAATGATAAAGTATTATAACAGATAATGGTATGAGACCGTTTGGTTAAATAAACCATGAGATTGGAACTATTGGTGTATAAGTTGAAGCTTTTCCTAGACTCTAATACCAAACTGATATTTTTGCAATCGACGCGCGTTTCGCTAACGAAGTAAGCAATATTGATAATCACTATATCCCTATTTCTTGAGTATCAATTTTCTTCTCCTGAAGATGCTACCCTTTTTAGCAAACTCGCGTCGATTGCAAAAATATCAGTTTGGTGGTTTGTTGATCTTCAAGGAAAGTTTCAACCGTTTCAACCCAAAACATAACTTTATACTTCTGAATGGCAGAAAAGCTGTTATTATGTTAGCTGAATGTTATTGAGCTTTTACTGTATGTAATAATAAGTGATCGAAGAATATATCAATGAGAAAATAATGCCTCTCTCCGACTACCAAGATTAAAGTTTGATGACAACCTCAGACCAATGAATCCTAACAATATAGGTACTTTGTTTTAGGTTCAAACTGCACCTAGCACAGAATTCAATATTAATTGAGCCTTTATATGGAAGAATACTCGGAAAAATACTAATAATCTGTTGCGATTTGGAAAAAATATGGAATATTACTACAGAAACTTGGGAATATTTTGTATTCAATACCAGAAACTTGAGCCAAAATACACATTCAGATCAGGATTGGAGGTTCCCAACCCAGCCAGAAAATTGCGGACAAAAAACAAAAAAAAAGGAAAATCGTCAAGTATTCTTGAGAAATGGAATTAGTATCAATTTGTTAGAATTGATAAGTCAGAAAAAATCATATGCAAATATTTTATGAAATAAAATGTATCACTAAATTTGTAGAATGTGATCAGATTATCTGAGATTTTGCTTATATTTAAACTATGAATTACCCTTAGCAGAAAGCAAATTCATGATTGAAATATGTCTAATGAATTGAGCAATCTATATCCCTATTTCTTTAACATTTGTACATAGTATCTTACTAGACAAATAATGCCAATTCTTATCTCAAATTTGATATGTAAACATTACAGAAGATATTAAGAGAAATGGGCAAATTTACATATATATTTCTAATACGCAATTTTGTAGGCATAAATATTTAGTATTCAGTTATTTTATGTTCAAGGATTGAATAATCATTTCTGTACCACATTTGGATATCATATAACCATGAAACCACATGAAGAAATGTGAAATTTTGTTGAGCAAAATCCTATAATTCAAACATCAAAACAGAAATAGCACAAAGGTATAAACAAAACTTAGAACTCATTAATTTGCTGGAGTGAATAAATAAAACAGAAAAGCAACCATTATGCAAATAACCTTTGAATCAAAGTTGTAAACAAGAAAAGCTGTCACTGTTCCAAAAATACCCCAATATAAAGCCAGTAAAAACTCTTACCTGTAAGCTAAAGACATGCATTGGAAAAGCTTTGCTAAACTTGTATCAATAGCAAGCTGCAGTTGATTCTTTCGACTCTCTGTGCAGTTCTGGATACTTCTAGGCCTTGCTGTTACCAGTGGAACAATGGTCTTGGGGTCCGTGCTCTCTGGTATGGGAACTGCCACATTATCTTCGTCGTCTTGTTCTTCTGCTTCGAAGTGCGATACCATGAAGTGTCCCGAGTGAATACATTCTTTCTCCTGTCTCTCTGGTGGAGTGATACGCTGAATTGTAAACATTTTTTATAACAAATACTTATTATTAATTTTCAGACGAAGCCAAGAGCTTCATATGTGCCCAACATTTGATGCTGTTATCACTGCCAGTGAAAGATCAAGGACTGATAAAAAGGTGAACTTGTTACATACAAGTATCAACACAACACGATTATTTTAATACCCTAAAAATTCCATACGTATAATTGACAAAGGACTTTTGACAGAGTACAGACTGGGACCGGACTACCGGACTCGATTCTCGATTGACGGATGACGGATGACATGGGTGACGTACCACGTCTTCCACTTTCACATCAACTCGTGCGCTATAAAATTGGCAGAACCCAAGTATTTTTTCTTCATTTATGGAGTGTTGAAAAAAGACAGAAACAAATTTATTTGCACCGGTTCTGAGAAGAATCTGTTCGGGGGAATTTTTTTGTAGTTGGCAAAGCTGAATAAGGACGGTAAACTAAACGGTATGGTTCAATGTCAAAGTTTGTGAAGTTTTTTGGTTAGTTCGTGGCTTCATTCGGTTTTTTGAATAATCATTAATTTGATAATTCGATGATCTACTCCAAAGATTGATCATCATGACATCACCTCACTTTGGACCCAAACCTAATTTGGTTCAGAATATGTAAGTAGAAGAATTCCGTTCATGTGCAATTTTTTTAAAGGAATGTTTTTTAGCAAGTACACTGGACCAGACTCAGAATTTTCCACTGAAGTTAAGGGACAGACAGTGATAATTCACTGCAATGAGGGAACACATAGTCACGGAAGTTCTAAAGTTAAATTATCTGATAGGATCGATTACAATTGGGAATTTCGATACTATCATGGTAATCTTGTTGCAGCCCATATAGGCGGAAAAGTAATTGCCTATGGAATGAAAGGTTGTCATGACTTACTCTTATTGTTGATACTTCTATATACCTTTTTTGATGTGACCTATCACGAAAATCAATTTTAATTGACAATTGATTTTTCATATTTCTGTAGGTAAAGATGGTGGTATGGTTAGGGTCACAAACCAAGAAACAACTAATAGGACATTGATAAAAAATTTGAAGGAAGACATCAAAGATGTGTCCTTTGCTTATTCAAGGGATGAGATCATCTTAGGATGTGTTGACACCGAAGGGAATATATTGGTTTATCAAATTGATGATAAACCTGATGCAATAACGTATCCTTTGCTTGTGACAATTTATGGTTTTTCTACAAGTTTTATCTGTGTGTGATATTCTCATCTAAATGTGAGGAACAATGTTCGAATCACATCCTTATGAATATTATATTTTGATTTTTTTTTTTGGTGAATATTCGGTAACACACCATCTAAATTAAAAAAAAAAGGTGGAATTTACGTAATTTGGTCTTCACAAAAAAAACAAATGAAATTTTTGGTGGTTATGGCTAGTTTCAAAGAAACAGGTTGATTTTGTTATAAAACTTCATCACTTTTTCACGTCAAATTTCCATTATTTTAAACACAAAATTTGTCCTGATCATAACACCAAACACTCACTTATTCACCTACTTTTTTTTAACATTTTCAGTCAGAAAAATATTGTTTGAAAAAATTCTCAAAAAAAACAATTTGTTGGGATATGATACTTCAACATCGAATAGTTGGAATGTTTTCAAATGCCACGGTGGCAACCTGATTGTCATTTCCTTCCTCATTGGTCCTCAGCTCACCAGATTCAGTTGTCAACATTAATAGCCACCACCATTGCAAATGAAAAAATACTGCACATTCACTGTTGAACTATGATATCCCAACACAGTGTTATTGGAGAAGGGTGAATTTTTTGAAACAATAATAGTTGTCTGATCGAAAATATTGAGAAAAAAAGTGTGTATTGTTATGATTTACAACAACATGGACCAACATAGACAAAAATAGTCGTGACCGCCAGAAATTTCATTTGAATTTTTTTTAAAGAAGGCAGAATCATGTAAGATCTTGCTAGAAGAGAAGAACAGTAAAAGTTTGATGCCAACTGTCCATAATGATCCTTCATAAAAAATTCCAAAGAATATTGGCCAGATGAGTCTTCTGGTCCTTACTTTACAGATGAGTCTCCTGGTCCTTACTTTACAGATGAATTGGGGAAGCCTTCAATCATTTGCCTTTTAGCTTGGTCTTGAGAGCTGTTTTAAGAATTGATGTATCAGTATATACTTCAACTTGACTAAAGAATGATTCTATAAAACAAGATATTGCCAGATCAGAAAGAGCATGAAAGTTTGTAAAATTTTCGGTAAAATTCCGTTAATCGGGCTCCGCCTCAAAAATGAAAAAAATTTGGTGGAACTCACGTATTTTGGCTTCCTGAACAGAAAATTCAAATGAAATTTTTGGGGCTCTCAACTAGTTTTGGAGATACGGCCCTCCAATGACAGGAAATCAGGGTTGTTTCTCAGCCAATTCTGCTCCAAATTCCTCCTTTCTATCAGCACAATGCACAATATACACATTCTATATATCCCTCTTCATCACCTCCCAACAGAATTATAAGCATTTTTCACTACAAATCTCTAAAATGTAAATCGTCGTAGTAATTCGAGCTTAGCAAAACACAAGAACTTTGCTAACCTCGAATTACTGAAAAATTAAGACATTCATTAGAATTCTGCTATAATTTTCAATAAAAAGAAAAGTTTCAATAATTTTTCAATGGCCCTGGTATAAGCCTCATCAAATGAATGTCAAATAATAATGAACATCTGACATTTTTCATTTATCACCTTGATACCGTAGCAATGAAGAAAAAATAAGTCTGTCACTCAAAACTACTACATCAATGACCTCTTCCAGCCAAGTTTCTGACAAACCAGTGGAAAACCGAAATCTGACTCCATTGGAAAACATTTTAGCCTCTGCAATTAATTTGTTTCTTTATGTTAACTTTTGGGTGTTTCCGCACGCTAGTGGAAAAAATAGTGTACCTAACTCTTGTGTAAAGTGACTATGCTAAGAGAGAGAGGATTGCGGAATGAGCAAGATAAAATACTTCAAGTATCACCTCTAAGCGAATTCCTTCCTCAATGTGTAGCAGATAAAGAGAGGTTAAGAAGGATAGAATAATTCAAATCTAGAACTATCATTCTTTTCTTCACAATATCACTTCAATGTACATATTGTCACGATCTTTTCTTGGGTTCGTTTATTAAAACTCCAAACAACAGTTCACTACTTTTATTACAACTCTTTATCACAATACAATCACTCAAACTGCTCCGCTAACTATCCACACTCTGTACTAAAACTCTCTGTACTAGAAATCTGCAAAACTCTCCGATAAACTCGACTTCTGCACTTTGCAATCCCAAAGCTCTCTCCACTAGAAACTCTGAAGAACTATCTCTGCCGTATCGATGAATCGCTTCCGTATATATACTTGCTTACGCCTATGGAGAATATTCCAGTCAAATCTCGATGATCGAATTCTCTACGTGAGCCGAAATATCCCGCAGGTAAACAATCTTCCTTCGACCCCTCATATCATTTTGCGTTTACGAGCGACAGGGCCGGCGCTAGGAAATTTCGTAACAATATCCTTTATCTCTCTATTGTATTCCGCATCGTGTTATATGGAAAACTGTCAAATAGGCCAGTCCATTAGTTATAATGTCTATGACAGTCTATCACTCATAAAAATTTGCATACTGCATAAGTAATACAAACTGACTTTCAATTTGCACGGTTGCGTTGCGAAAAAATGTAATAAAAATTAAATTTTTATAGTACATGAAATAATATTACAACTTGAATTGGTTTCATCGAGAGATTGATGAAAATTTATGGAGCATAAAGTATACAGTGGGTTCTATTCAAAACCCAAATTAGGGGTTTTACACGTCGTCCCCGCGGACACTGAATTTCATTGCATATTAGGATTTATTCAAACTTCAAAAATTTTGCTCTTTCCAAGCAGACTGTTAAAAACTGGTTCACAATCTGTCACCCGGTTAATATAAATTGTATATCCCTTGAATTTTTTATTTTTTCCTGCTTTCCATTAAAGAACATTTTTCTGCATTTCTTCCTTGAATCGTCTCTCAGATTTCGGTTATTGCTTCACATCCATCACCTCGATAATAATAGGATAAACAGCAACTACAGACTGATATGGTGCCCGTATTTACCAAATTTCGACGAAGACGTAGACTCTAGCGATGACCCACAGAAGATGTTCGTCGTTTTGAATGGAACTAAAGGTGATCTAAATGCCTTGCAAAGAAATGTCAAGTGACTAGTATGTTGTTTACAGCTGAGGTTTACAATGTTGTCATGATGACTGAGAAATATGGTACAGGACCAATCGATCCCAATGCAAGCTATGAAGGTTACATTGAAATCAACCACACCTCCGAAGTGGTAGATGCATCTTTTTCGTCTGACGGTACCGCCATAGCTATTGCTTGTACTGATGGCTACGTCAAATTCATTCAGGTATCCAGCGGAATCTTATCAGAAAATTTTAAAAAAAGCTCTCATTAATGTTGCACTTACTATTGGGGTTATTGTTTCAGCTCTACATGTTGAGTGACGATAAACAGAAGTGTCTTCATGAATGGCGACCGCATGATGGTGCACCGCTATCGTCCATAATTTTTATTGATACCGTTTTGGAGTACAGCTCAGAGTAAGTATTTGTAGCTCAAAGATGTTAGTAAATCGAAAACTTTTGTTTTGATTGGCTTGGGGAGAGAAGACTTAATTAACTGTTGTGTTCCCAAAATCAGTAGATAAAATAAAGAACCATATGGAATGCGAGATGATTCTAACGCTGACGACAAAAAACTTCACCTCAAATGACCTTTTTCAATTTTCATTTGATTAGAAGTTATGATTGCGTGATTTGTTGTTCTTTTTTTCAGACATTTAGGGCCGGTATTATAAAACTCTTCTGGAGTTAACTTTAATTTTAACAGACAAGTTTACTTACACGTCGGAATGTCAGTTTTATAAAAGTCTCGTGTTCAAAATAAAGAGGAGAAGAAGCCAAAGGCAAATGGTAACAATGGTATCTAGAATTTGGGTATTTTTTTAAATAAGTTGATGTTTACGCTTGATTTCTGTATTCTGCGTTAGAGCGTCGGTTAAAAGTTCTTCAAAAATAATGACGATATCGTTTGTCAACATTATTGCGAACAAAATTAGAACAAAAACACAACTACTAACCACCTACTAAAATACAACAATATTATGTGCTAAATTATTGTTATAAGAACTGCCGAAGAGCAATATCTTCTACAAAGTTAACTTTAACTGATACCCATTCCTACCAACAAAGTTAACTCTTTCCTTTTGAAGTTAACTGTAACATGTGACATCACAACACAAGTTAACTTCTAGTTGTCTGTCAAAATAGTTTTATAATACCGGCCCTTAAAAACTTAATAAATATGTTAAACAGGAAAACTCTGAAAAACAATCAGCAAATCACACAAATATAACTTCTAACCAAGTAAACATTGAGGAGGTCATTCAAGGTGAAGTTTGTTTTCATCAGCGTCAGAACAATCCCACGTTCTGTTTTATTGAAATCATGACATGAACAACGAACATTACAAAGTTTGAAAACATACAGCGTTACTCTTCTCACGAACTGAAATCAATTTATTATAGCTATTATGAGTGAATACAGATCTCTGTGTACACAATGAAGCTTGATCCATTCACTAAATCAATGAAATTTTCTCTATTGAAATGATAGAATGGCATTTTCTTGTATCAATTACCTTAACGTCAAGCTATTACGCTTGACGCGAGTTTCGCTAACCAAGTTAGCATCTTCAGGATAAGAAAATTGATACTGGATTCAGTGATGCATAAATTCATTCCTTTACTCAAAGAGCGTGAAGAACAACAAAAAATAAAAAAAATTGCTGTATTCTTGCACACGCAATTGAAATTGAGATCTTTCTGGTGATTACTCTTCAAAATATTTGAAGTTTCATGAACTGCCTGCGAAAACCCTATGTCGCTATCTCTTTTTGCTGTATGCTCTCAATTTTGAATCGAGTCGTTTATCGATGTTTAGTCAACCTTAAAGAAGATGCTTTGCTAAATGCGCTTTTTCGATGCACACGAAGTTTTTTTCAATTAGTTTTTTGGTAAATTTCCGTTCCTGCTGAGGTTGTACATATTATTAATTTAGTGTGTATAATCTTAACGAGAATAGACAACAAGATCATTTTGGTTGAAATTTCGCCTTCCATATTGTGGATAAAATGATATCCTTCTGGTATCCAATTTATAGAACAGGCGCGAATTTCGATTGAAATTTATGAAATCGACAGATGCACGTGTAGTACGCCTTGAATCTGATCTTAACATCTAGATCTCTTGTATCAGAAGTTTGAAAAATGTTTCGTTATAAAAAATTTCTGGTTGTAATAATTGTAATACGTTAAATTATTTACTATAGATTTTCGCGTATATCGAGGTATATATATATATATGGTCTCGGTAGTGTAGTGGTTAGCATATCTGCCTATCAAGCGGAAGGCCGGGGTTCGAATCCTCGCCGGGCCACCGTGCTGGGTAATCGCACGTTAAAAGGTAAGGCCTCGTTGATCCATTGCTCGCACAAGTTTCGACTTCTGAGGGTTGACGTTCGTTAACTGGTTAACGATAACGAACAATTTTAGAACAATACAGTTATTAAGAACTGTATTTAGGTTATATTTTACTCGGCGATTCAATAATGAACAGTAAAAGTGCTTGACTTTCCTTGAAAAAGTATTTCTGGAGAATCATGGGGATCAAGACGCATAAAAACCCTGGTGCGTTGACTGATACGCTTTTGTTTAGTCAATTGAATCCTTAGTACACAATATTTGTGTAGGCCTGTGGTCACCTCATAGAAAGCTAACTCCTCACAGACAGGTTTGAAAGTTAAATACTTCGATTTGAAGTATTTGACATTTGAATGCGTTTGGAAGTTCCGATAAACTCAATATTCCATTCTATTCCAGTTAGTTTTGTTCGTTTCATTTCACGTGGTACGTTCCACGTTTTTATCGTTACTATTGCTACTGTTGACTGAATTTTTTACCTCCTTGTATTATAATGAAGCATTTTGACAGGTGTGTGGTGTCAATAGTGCCAATTCTAATATCTGTCTCCATAATATATCAAGTAGCTACCGTAGGTGAATTATTTATGAGCGTTAGAAAATATGGTAAAATTCCGTTAATCGGGCTCCGCCTCGAAAATAAAAATTTTTCGTGGAACTTACGTACTTTGGCCTCCTGAACAAAAAAGTCTAATGAAATTTTTAGGGCAATCGGGGTTTCACGCCTATGTTTGTTCCTCAGCAAATTCCGCTCGAAATTCCTCCTTCTTTCTATCAGCTATCAGCACAATATACACTTTCTATATTTCCTTCTTTATCACTTTATAACCGAATTATAGAGTTTTGTAGTGGAAATGGAAAAATGCTTATAATTCGGTTATAAAGTAATGAAGAAGGATGTATAGAATGTGTATATTGTGCTGATAGAAAGAAGGAGGAATTTCGAGCGGAGTTTGCTGAGGAACAAACATAGACGTAAAACCCCGATTTCCTGTCTTTGGGGGGGGGTATCTCCGAAACGAGTTGAGAGCCCCAAAATTTTCATTTGACTTTTTCGTTCAGGATGCCAAAATACGTAAGTTCCACCAATTTTTTTTTATTTTCGAGACGGAGCTCGATTAACGGAAATTTGCCGAAAATATGATAGTTTCAACATATATTTCGGAAATAGAAGAGAGTTTTGAAAATCTCAGAATTAAAACTGATGTCAATTGACAACAGAAAACGAAATTTTTCTGTCGAAGAAAAAAAACTTCACCTTGATTGGCCTTTCTCCTACTTGGGTAGTTATATTTGTGTAATTTACTGATTGTTTCCCAGAATCTCCCAGTTTAACAGCATTAGTGACAATCTTTGTTACATGCCTGGTAAAAAAATATACGAAAACGATAATTTTAAATCCTGGAATAGAAGTTCTTTCAGGCGAGTGGTCTTAAACGCCTATAACCTACAAAACTGCCGTCGGACGTGCGTGAAATTAGACGTTACGTTGCCAGACTCATAAAGTGCGCCTCTATTGTCAATCTCTCGAAGGGATTTCTTAAGTTGAAATTGCTCAGAATCAAGAATGCGAGATATCGATAATTTAGTTTTTATGCATCTTTATGTGGATTTACCATAGTATTGTGTGTAATGTCCTGAAATCTCTAAAACACATTCCATAAAATATCTGGGTGTTTTTCTCGATCAACACATGAGGTGGAATGAACACGTGTGTCAATTGACAAAAAAAATTATGTCTGATGAACATTTTTACACTGAGAGTTTATGTCAAAAAAAATTCTTTCTTTCTCTTCTTCTTTTTTTCTCTCCCTGGGGAGCCTTCTCTTCTTTTTCACTCCCTTCCCTCTGAAATATCCCAAGAATTCTCTCAACTCTTGAAACCTCTACCTCTTTCTTCCCTCCTCTCTGTTTTCTTTCTTTTCGAGGTTTTCGGTCTTCTCCTCCTTCCTTTTTCGACCACCTCCTCTTTCTTGGACCTTTCTCCCCCCCGCCCCCAAATGGGTCAAAAATAAACCCCCCAAAAAAAACAAAAACTTTCTCTTCCCCCCCCCCCCCCCTTTTTCCTCCCCTTGCTTCCCTCTACCCCCTCCTTCCCCCCATTTAAAAATTTTTCCCTCTCTTTTCAAGGGGGTCCCCGGCTTCCCCTTCCTGGTTTTCTCCTGGGGTTTTTCCATTGTTAATTGAAAATCAGAGACGGCTGTCTCCATTCCACAATTTCATTTAATTTTTCTGTAGAAACTCAACAACTGTAGTTGAAATTGTGTTATCTGTTTCCTCGAGTACTGATTAGGTTTGTTTTTCTCGAAGGTGTTGGAAGTTTGCCATAACAGGCGCAAACAACAATTCCGAAATCAAGCTGTGGTCCTGCGAAAGCTGGACCTGTCTACAAACCATCACTTTCAAGCCGAAAGCGTCGAATCTCATCACCGGCTTATACCTCAACATGTCCATCGACTACACGGGCCAGTACCTGATAATCTCCGACATAAACAACCGAGTTCTGTACATTTTGCAACTCGACAGAAACGACAAGGAACAAGTCGTGCAAGTAAAAATGCTCTCGCAGTTTTTGTTGCCGGCGCCTTTCCTCAGCTATCACATTCTCAAAGCTGCCACTCGTACTATACCTTTTTCCTACAACAACAGCGACGAAGACTCGTACGACGAAAACGAAGACTCCGACGAAGACTCCGAAAACACTGCGGTGTGCTTGAAGATGCTGGTCATCCAGCCGAAGAAATTCCAAGAGTGCAAAATTAATTTCCGACCGGAGAACATGTTGGTCAACACCATCGCTTCGCCTCAAAAGATAACAAACGACAAACCCGAGGAGAAGGAGAAAGTTCCCAAGCTGGACGACTTGCAAGAGTCGGTAACGTTGTTGATACAGCAACAGAGCGGTAGCAGTATGACGCTGATGACGCCGGACGATTTCACTTCTCCGGGGCACAAAACGAGGCCGAACAGCGTGCGGAACGACAGTTCGGTGGCTTCAGAGAAGCCAGCGGCTGAAGTGAAGGAGCCCCCTGTGGAAAACCTCATCGACTTTCAAAGGCCTCAGAAGGACCACTTTCCCAGCGGAGGTTCGAGTCCTAGTCGCGAAGTGCAAGAGATTCTCTCTTTGAACTCTTCCTACGGCAACCAAGACTTCTTCGACAGTTTACCTAACCTCAAAGACGAACAGGAAGAGCCGCAGAAGGAGTACTCTGATCAGAACGAATCGACGAAGTACCAGGATAATTTGGTGAACGAGCTGGTTTGGCCGACGATACCGGTCGTGGAGGATATCGGGGAAAGCGATACAAAGGACGACACGTTGCGAAACGAACTCAGATTGAGTGCCGGGGAGGACAAATCTCAACTGCAAGCTCTAACTTTCCGACTGACTAGCTTAGAGAACGCCGTGCAAGAGCAGAATGCGCTGTTGCAGAAAATCCACGAAAGCAGGCTCGACAAGGACGAGTTGCTCAAAGAACTGGAATGCGGCAGGTCCAAGCAGCAGTTGCAGATCGCGAAGATGCTCGAGAACGTTATCAATTTGCAAAAGAGCAGGGACAGGGATATGCAGGAACAGATCGGTCAGCTGTTCACGAAATCTCTGACGGAGAAAATGCAGCAGATCGTGTCGCAGGAGATCCACCACGTCGTGCTTCCCGCCATACATAACATGGTTGAGTCGCACAGGGTTCAGGTGGACGCGAAGTTCTCTGAGAAAATGGCCAGCACCGATAAGATGCTGAAGGAAAACGTTTGGAAGGCTTTCAATAATAAGGTGAGTTTGGTCGTTTGTCTTCCGGCATCCTTGTAGAAATAATAAATAATTCATTACTATAATCTGGAGTGTTCTCATCATACTTGGCTGCTTTAGAGATGTCCTTATTCAAAAGGAAGAAGCTTTTACTTATAATAATACTAGAGTTCTAATTATTACAGGAAGTGTTTTTTTGAATTCACCATTATTTTTTCAAATTTCACACCAACAGATTTCTGCCAATGAAATGAGTACTTTGTTTCGCGTTACCATGTCAACTCAGGTAGTTTATCGGAATTTTTTTCCCGCAGAGGTAACCTACAGTGAATTATAGTGGAATTTTTTGACAACAGAGAATAATATTTTGTTTGACAGAACGTGTCACTTCGAGCACAAGTAAACAATTGAATTCGGCACTAGACCAATTTAGCTAATGAAAATACAATATTGAACCACATCTTTATTTACAAGCCACTCGACACTTCACTCTCTCTATTATTATATGCTTTGTTGCATTTCTGGCTTTTCAGGGCGTTGATATATTCCCACGAAACTTATTTTCCTCAATGTTTGCGGAGAATTCGTTATTTTTCGAATCGGGTGAATCTGTAATAAATAGGCATTCCAGATCACGTGATGTCTGGGGGGCAAATATGAGTTTTTACCATTGAAATCACTCTCTTTTGAAAAAAACAAACGAAAGTTTCTGGGGGCCAGATGCCGCCGTGTTGGTTCATTTCGTCATTTGACAAGATGTTGAAAACAAGTATCTGGAATGCCCAATAGAAATTTGGGGTTATGTTTACTGTAGGTGGAAACGGGATTTCTACAATGATAATTTTGAGTGATCATTTCTGAACTGAGTGACTTGCCAGATGTCCAAGTTGTCATTGTGATCAGATTTATTGATTGTTTTGTTCAGAGTGGATCTCTTTTTGACGAACATGTTTATTGAAATATTTGACAACACCCAGTGCCAGACAGCGGGCAGTCGTCTTGCTTTCTTACCAACGTACATACCAACTTAAAACTGCGCTAGGTAGGTACGGTGTGAAATTTTTTACCAAATATACGCGTACTTGATTTATTCTTGGGAATTTTTCTTTGCTCACGAATATTTCGAGAAAACGGGCCTTCGGCTTGTGATAGTTTTCAAAATATTCTTGATCTCAAAAAAATTTCCGGAAATAACTCAAGTACTAGTGGTATTACAAGTGAAAATTTCTTCTTGAGTGATATTGAATTTATTGAGAAAATTTCCTACTTGTACCTGGTAATTAATGAGAAAACAATATTTGTTGCCGATACCAAAACAATTCAAAGTTGTTTTGGAAATTTTTCCCATTAAAAACGACATAAAAAAAGTTGAGATCTGAGATATAATTTCTTATGTTTTATTTGCTGATACAATCAATACATTGTCAACGAACAAGTGATAAACTTACTTTGCTTTTTCTTCAACTGTCTTCGAAACAAGTCTTTCCTCCGAATTTCAAAGCACCAGCAGCTTTGAAACTTTTTGAGAGATCAATTACCCTATCACCAAACTGATATTATTTACACACGAGGCGCGTTTCGCTTACAAGATTAGCATCTTCAGTAAAAGAAAATTGATATCAATTTTCTTCCCTTGAAAATGCTAACCTGATTAAAGAAACGCGCGTCGGCTTAAAATCATTTCATTTTGGTATTAGGGTAATTCATTCTTATTGTTCATATTTTCTTTAGGATGCCTTTTCTTCATTCTTTCGCCGTTCTCAAGATTTCTACGATGTTTTCAAATTCTATTCCTTATTTTTCACTTATGAACTCGATTATCAATCGTGGATATATCCTGTAACCCCTTCCGTGTTTTTTTATCCCACTGCTGCCACCATTTGATATTAGTAAGTTATTCTGAAATAACTGGTACAAGTAGAGTTATAATTATTTATCAACACGGATATAAATTATTTCATTTATCTTAGCTAGTCTACTAAACTATCAAAATATCTATTGAAACTTGGTTTAACAAAGTATTATTTCAAATTATATTATTATAATTCATATTTTCAGGCTCTCGCAGACACCCTCAGTGCCTCAGTAGTCAACGTTGTAGCACCCAGCGTTGAAAAATGCTATCGTGACATAATCACGTCCACTTTGATCCCGTCGTGGGAGAGAGTATGCGGCCAAATGTTCCAGCAAATCAACGACACCTTCACACGCGGCACCAAAGAATGTAAGTATCTCTTGGATTCCAAGGAAATCTCTATTTTATGAGCTCGATGTTTTCAGACACGGCTTCTGTCGAGCAGTACATGGATAGGCAAAGGCGGGTCCAGGATAAAGGTAAAGACCTCATCGCGCAGATGCAAAGCGTTTCTGATACAATGAAGGCCAACGGGGATAAGCTGACCACGACGCTCAGTACGGAAATACAGAAGCAGTTCAATATGGTTTTCAGGAGGTGAGCTCGACGATCAATTTGAGAAATAGTTCAAATTTTACAAGCTTCTAAGGTTCATGTTGAGCGCATAAAGTTCGAGGATTAGCTTTGTGGTCAATGCGATCAGCCTCATCTGCTAGGGAACCCAAGACGATATTCTCTTGGGATGGGTCAACTTCTTTATATATAAAAGAAAGTTATGTTAGTTATACTATTCATAACTCAAGAACGGCTGAACCGATTTGGCTGAAAATTGGTGGGGAGGTAACTTAGAACCAGGAGACGGACATAGAATACTTTTTATCCCGTTTTACTGTGTTTTCGTAAATTACATCCCTAGGAGGGTGAAAAACAGGCGCAAAATTTGTGTGGGACAACGTGGGACTCAAATTTTGCATAAACTTTCTCTGACAGAATAGATGCAATACGTGTTTCGTATTTTATTGAAATTGATCGTCTAACGTGGTTAAAAAGGGGTAGAACATTAGTTTGGGTGTAAAATAATTTTATTTTTCTCTATGTACTTGTGTTTTATTGTATTCTAATTATATAAATATCATTAGTTTTTGTTAACAGACTGTCATATCAACAGATATTTGATGATGATCATTGTTTTCTTGTTTTTATTGTAAAAGACAATGAGAACAACGTTCTTCAGACAATAAAATATATTTGATCTTGATTTGATTCAATGCTCAGCTTAAACCGCATCTCGTAGAGATCTGAAACTTGGAGGGTGTATTCTTTGTGTGAGGTAGGTATCCGATATCAAGTCAAATATTACACTTTATTGTCTGAAGAACGTAGTTCTCATTGACAAAGTCTTTTACAATGAAAAACGAGAAAACAATGATCATCATTAAATAAAAAAAATATTAAAAAAAACAATAATAATCATAATTAGAATACAATAAAACACAAATTTAAAACACATAGAGAATAATAAAATTATTATAGACAACAACATGTGTAAGTATAAAATACAAGTTGAATAAAAATATAAATAATTAATAAATATCACTGAAACACATCAAACTGAGCAATAATGTATTACTAGGACTATAAGACAAGGTCATACTCTACTTTATTATTATAAATACATGTTATTTCTTGGGAGCAATAAACATAATATATATCAAAAGAAAACTTCTGACAGTAGAATTCATCTAATGAATAGAAAGCATTCGTCAGTAGAAGATGAATGAATGAATGATCTTTATTCAGTAGGAAATAATCCTAATATACATACATTGGTAAATTACAATTAAACACAATAAACGAATAAATGTAGCAAACACACGTATACAAATAGCATAGTAATACAAAAAAACAAAATCACATGAATAATTGATAAAAACAGTTATGAACAGTTAAATAATTGACAAGTATATTACCGATTAGATCTTATGTAATTTATAAGTACAGTTTTGAACTCCTTAATAGTTTTAGACTCTTTTATGCATATCGGTAGTTCATTATATTCTTTTATACCCTTATAAAATAAAGATCTCATTGAGTTGGCCAGATTGTACTTGGGTAAGTGAAGTTGTTGTTCAGTATTTCCTCTAGTTGATAGCTATGAACTTGAGATCTGAAGACAATGAATGAAGCAAAGTATTCTGGCATTAAATTATTCAAAATTTTGTAAATGAAGGTCATTGTTATTAGATACAGTCTCTGTGACACTGACAGCCATTGTAGAGAGTTCAACATGAAATTGATATTCGTACTACGGTTACATCTCAATATGATGCGAAGTCCTCGATTTTTTACAGACTGTTTGAATTGTTTTTATCTTTCAAAATTTTAATCTCGTTCAGCAGGTGATTGAATAATTTTCTACCATTATAAAATATGGAATTTTTTATTTTTGTCGAAGTTGGAACTGGTAATGTTATATTTGGTGTTTGTCTAGTGTTATATTTAGACATCTTATGTATTTCGTTTTTATATTTACTATGCATGAGAGACACTGCTTCTAAAATAAAAATACAAGGTAGTGATAGAATTTTGTGTTTTATAAAGAGTGGCTTGCAAGAATCCCGGAATTTAGCTTTACACATATTGCTTATTGCTCGTTTCTGCAAGACGAAAAATCATTTTGAAAAATTTTGACTACATGATCCCCAAAAAGAGATTCCATATCTCAGGTGTGAGTCGATTAAAGCATAATATACACTTCTTGCCATATCCTCACCAAGTTCCCATGAAATGATTTTTACTGTGAAACATCCTGATGCCAATTTTCTTCTGAGTTTTTCAATGTGACTTTCAAAATTCAATTTATCATCAACTTATAACTGTTTACTTGATTTCCTATATGGAGTTCTTGTAGATTACATTCGAAAGTAAGGATGTTAGTTTTTGATGTATTGAAAGATAGCTTATTAGCATAACACCAATCTTTAACTTCACCTATGTCGTTCTCAATAATTTGATGCAGTTGTGAGCCATTTTCATCATGCCAAAGTATTGTGGTGTCATCTACAAATTGGGTGAACTTTCCGGAGATATTAATTGAGGCTAGATCATTTATATAAATCAAGAAAAGGGTGGGTCTCAGAACTGACCCCTGAGGTACTCCCCATTTAATTTCTAATTTATGTGATAAATTGCCTTGACGAGATACGCTTTGAGATCGTCTGGAGTCTGGATAAATAAGACTCAAACCACTGGATTGCCACATCCCTAAACTCATATTTTTGCAACAGAATTCTGTGGTCAACACAGTCGAACGTCTTTGTCAGATCACAGAAAACTGCTGCATCAACTTCCCTACCATTCAGATTCAGATATACGTTTCGAAGAAGGTTGAGAACTGCATCATTTGTTCCTTTTCCTCTTTGAAATCCGAATTGAGTAGAATTAATAGTGTCGTGCTCATTCAGAAAAGCAATTATTCTCTTTTTCGCGAGTTTCTCCCTTATTTTTGAGAGTGTGGGTAACATTGAAATGGGTCTGAAATTTGCGGCAATATCAGTATCAACCCCCTCATATAATGAAATCACTATTGCCTTTTTCAAACATTCTGGAAAAAGTCATGTGGCAAATGAGAAATTTACTGATTCAAGTAGTACTAGTAACAGCAGAGTCTGGGAGATATGAAAATATTTTTATAGTTATGTCATCCCACACAGATGCATTTTTGAATTTGATTTCATTGAAAATTTGTTTCATGTCTACAGTGTCCGTGGTGTGAAGAAGAATGGTTTGGAAACAAAGATATGATTTAAATAATTGAGTGCATCGTTTGAGGAGAGAAAAAACAATTTCTATAACTGAGCAATAATATTCATTGATAGGAAAGCGTTTACCGAAATTCCTAAGGGGGTGAAAAACGGGGTCAGTTTGTATGGGACAACGTGATTTCTAGATCTTCAAATTTTGCAGAAATATTCTTCAAGAGAATTGATGGAAGACGTTGATATACAGGGTGTTCCTTAAACACATGCTAATATTTAAGGAGGTAATTCTTAGACCCATTTCAAGAAAAAAACTTCCTATGGACGTATGTCCTAAACGCCTTAACTTTTGAGATACAGGGTGGCAAAGTTTTCAAAAATAATCAGTTTTTTAATAATAACTGAGATAATTTTGTAGACATCTTTGGCATATTTGGTACATATGTTCCATGCCTCAAGGCGCATTTTCTTATGTACAATTTTCTTAATTCTCTCTGCCAGTGGCGTACGTACGAGTTTTGAAATGTATATTGTTGGCGAAAAAATACTACGCCACTGCTTTATCTTGAAATAAAATTATTTTTAAAATCTCCATACATTTTTTAGCACATTTGATTTGCTGGGTTTTCTTTGTCTGACGCATGGTTTTCGCTCAAAAAATCAAAAATCGCTTCACTTAAGGATAAATTCCTTAAAAATCTGATGCGGTATCGTGCATCGACTGAAAGCAAAATAATTGAGGATCTAAAAGGTATTTGTTTGTTGTCAGATGCACTGTTCTCAATTAAAATTACGCAGCACCGCTTAATAATTTTTTAAAACTTTGCCACCCTGTATCTCAAAAGTTAAGGCGTTTAGGACATACGTCCATAGGAAGTTTTTTTCTTAAAATGGGTCTAAGAATTACCTCCTTGAATATCAGCATGTGTTTAAGGAACACCCTGTATATCTTTCGAATCCTGGTCCTCTTTCATCTCCCTTGATTCTCTTTCTCGCTCCTCATGCGTTATTTTCTTAGGCGCCCCTTGAAGTTACAATTGGTGTTTTTTTTCTTCAGTATGCAAGAAAAGCTAATAGCCAGTATGAAAGACGTCGTCAGCGAGCAGGTCAGGCAAGGCTTCAAGAGCCAGGCATCCGTCATAGAAGACAGTGTGATGAACGCTGTACGAGCCCGAGCTGCCACTCCTTCACCTCATGCAGATTCACACGTATGTTACCGTAGTTGCTTGGCATGATATCGCTCAAAAAAAAAAAGTTTATTGTAAAAGTAAAATAGAATACAAAGGTAGCATATGAAATCAGTAGAATAACATAGTGTACAAACACTGATACATACATATAATAATCTAATAACATATACTGAAGAATTCTAATTGAGTTGGCAGTGTGCATGAAGTTGAAACATAGTAGTTATTTCACCTTTATGGGATGGAGGAAGGTTGTAATTATTTTGTAGCTACACTTGCATAATAATTAACTCGTTTCGAATTGTGTACTTGAAGCGTCCAAATGGAACAACAAAGATATCATATTCTGAATAGAAGCCGTTATATTTTTTACAAATGTTTCGAACTGGGGATTTTATTGAAACATTGATTCTTGGCAGAGGCAAATAGAAGAAAGTTTCGTTTCTACTACTTGGTATTGGTACGTGAAAATCTTGTTGAGATAACAAATCTGGGCAGTCTACCAGATTATGAACCAATTTATGTATGAAGATACAAGCATAACATGTCCTTTTGTTTTCTAAGGATAAGGGGGAAAATTAATTTAGAAACACTCTTTTATCAATTGTACAAATTCTTACATCAAGTATAATAATACAATTGTAAGACGACGTGTGTGTCACTATAAAAATTGAAAATAGCCCCAGTGACAGATTTTAATCTTTCAATGACAGATTTCGATCTGTCAATACACCATTCACATTTAATCTGTCATTGACAGATTAAAATCTCTCAATGGACATATTTTTCATTTTCTCAGTAATACACCATTGTACGGTTGAATGTTCCTCCTGTGGTACCTAATTGAAGAGCTATCTATTTCTGCATTTTCTATATTCCCGGCCAATCCTCGAGAATTATGTTTTTTTTTTTACTATTGCACATTCTCTGGTGTCTGTTCATAATATGTTTGTTGGATATTCGCCCAATTGTACAAATTCTTACATCAAGAATATCATACAATTGTAAGACGACGTATCTGTGTCACTATAAAAATAAAAAATATCCCCAGTGACAGATTTTAATCTTTCAATGACAGATGAAATTTGTCAGTGCCAGATTATAATCTGTCAGTGACAGATTTCAATCTGTCAATGACAGATTTCAATCTGTCATTGAAAGATTAAAATCTGTCAATACACCATTCACATTTAATCTGTCATTGACAGATTAAAATCTCTCAATGGACATATTTTTCATTTTCTCAGTAATACACCATCGTACAATTGAATGTTCCTCCTGTGGTACCTAATTGAAGGGCTATCTATTTCTGCATTTTCTATATTCACGGCCAGTCCTCGAGAATTATGTTTTTTTTTACTATTGCATATTCTCTGGTATCTGTTCATAATATGTTTGTTGGATATTCGCCCAATTGTACAAATTCTTACATCAAGTATATCATACAATTGTAAGACGACGTATCTGTGTCACTATAAAAATAAAAAATATCCCCAGTGACAGATTTTAATCTTTCAATGACGGATGAAATTTGTCAATGCCAGATTATAATCTGTCAATGACAGATTTCAATCTATCAATGACAGATTTCGATCTGTCAATGACAGATTTCGATCTGATCTATGTTTGTTGGATATACACCTGAATAATCGACAAGTTTCAAGTTGATTTATATGCACATTGTATATCGGTGACCAAATAAGGGAATCATATTCTAGGCGGGATCGAACATAGGCATTAAACAGTGTTATAAAACATTCTCGTTTTTGAAAGTCTCTACATGTCCTGAAGATATTTTTGCAGATCGATTTGTGACGTGAAGCCGAGTTTCTTATCGAATATGATGCCTAGATCTTTAGTTTCTGTGCTTTGTTCTAATATGACGTTATTTATTGCATAGTCGAAGGGTATATTGTTGTGTTTGAGGGTGTATTTCATAATAAATGTACGTTTTTGAATATTCAGTGGAAGTAGCTAGATTGCTTTTATAATAATTTTGTAGGCTTATAGTGAATTGTTCAGTTCTGGTGGTGGAATAAATATTGCTTTATATTGTTGAATGCTTTTTTCACAATTTTTCGAATAGGTGCTTGTTTATAACCTGATTTCAGGTTGAAAAGTGGTCTATTGTTCGCTCAGAAGAAGACGAGGTGGGAAATAACTTTCCTCACGTCTTTTGAAACTTTTCAACCTCTTCTTCATTTATTAAAAACGTTATTCCTTTAGATCCACACGTTGATAAATAAAACAAGCTGATACAATATTGTAGCTTGCACACACTATATCTGTACTGAATGTACAAAAAAAGTATAGGTACTTTCTTCATCAAAACCTCAATCCTGTTCAATAACCAAAGCTTCACTCGGTTTCCAAAAATGAAACGTTACCTTTTCATCAGCCATTTTCCAAGTACAGCAATTGTCTCATCAGAGCCAGTCCATTTTTATTGCTCAAAATGCAGCCAATATTTCAGTGAGTAATCCGATTATTGCCTATATTCAGCAATCCTCTTGACACAACTAACAATTGTAAAATATTATTGGTATGCCAAACACATTCAATAGAACAAGAATAAAATCTACATACATGTATATATATTCACCTTTATGTTGAATGACATTTACCAATGATGAAAATAGTTAAATTTGCTGGGAGTTCTTGAAGTAGATCGTCTATTTGCTATACTTGAAATTTTCACTTCTTGTTCATTTAAGAAATATCTTTCAAATGATTGTGAATAAAATATATAGCAAAAAATTGAAATTCTGTCTGGAGAAATAGCTTATCTCTGCTTTCAGCCTCGGTACGCTATATTTTTTCCCAAGACAAATGATTCACTTTTCGTCTTGTTTTGTAATATATTATTTTTTGTTTATTGCTCAGCACCTGTACTTGGAAAGTTATTGGATCTAAATTATACATTTCGCAGCAGAACAAGTGAAGTCAGAACGCACAGATTTCGTTTCGCTTGAAAATCACGGGTTTTCACTTCAGAAAAGTGTCATATTTCGCCTTCTTCTCATAATTCACATTTTTTGGAATGTCGAATTGTTCTCTAAGTCACGTCAGACGTATGAAGGAGGAATATGTGATTGAGTTTTTCAATAAAAAAATTAGGTTATTGCAAAAGAAGAAACAAAGTTTTATTTACATGTACACTGTGGTGTAATAGATATAATGCAATAATAAAGGTCACAATTCTATCTGAAGGTTCCAGTAAATCAAATTAGAGACCAAATATTCAATGCAAACTTGTTACACAGTTCATTCTAAAAATGATTGGCATATTGAATAAATTAATCAACTTGATTAGTTAATACTAAGCATGTTCTTTAGGTCTGTAAGAGAATAAAAACTTATAATAAGATATAAACGAACTAATTTGTGAAAGAATATAACTTCGACTATATAATTTTTCTGTAAAATAGGGCATTTATTGTCTCGGAAATATATGAAGCTTATTCGTTAATTCTTAATTCATTTCAAGACTACATCGTTTTAATCTACCTGGGAACCTGCTGCAGAAATTCTCTTCACATATGAATCATACATAACCCATAAACTCAAACGTTTTTCTTATCAGACACTATTAAAAGTTGCATTGAAAATGCAATTTAATGAATTTGAGATATCTGACAACTATTATTTTATACCATCTACATTAATTTTAATTATCATTTGTAAGGAAGACCATTATTTGCTAATATTCATCGAGGCCATTTTTATGACCAATATTTGAAAATTCAAACCTTTATGTTTTTTGTATTGATTCAGTCAATGATTGTTTTCAACTTGAAGACCTTGAGAAGTACTATTTTTCAGTGATATCAAACTTACTCACTAACAGACAGCAGTATGTTTGTCTAGGAAATAAAAAAAGTTCTTTGAAAAACATTAATTGTGGAGTTCCACTGGGCTCTGTGTTAGGACCAATTTTATTTCTCATCTATATCAATTCAATTTCAAAACTGAATCTTTTAGGATCCATCAAACTCTTTGCTGATGATACTTTAATTTACAAATCAAAAAATACAATTATAGTATCACAAATTGAGTCTTAATTATGAAAAATCGACTTATATGTTTTTAACAAGTAGATATTTTACTGTGAATCTTTATAAACCACATATTCTTCTTGACATTAATACTATATACCACTTGAAAACATGTACTTTTATTCACTGTGTGAAACATAAGATGAAACACTCTGCAATACTTTTCAATGAAATCAATACTACACATTCTCACGGCACTAGACAGGCTCAACAACTTGTGGTACATTCAATACATACCAGATTCGGGGAAAAATCAATTTTTCATGAGGGAACAAACCTCTACAACAAAATACCGAATTCAATTAAAACTATTAAAAATATCAAAAAGTCCAAACTCAATCTCAAAAAATATATTTTATCATCAAAATGATATATTTCAGAATTCAATTATATTGATCATTGATCAATTAAACAGTCTTTTTTCCATATATTTCTGCTATCATATTTTGTTCTATTTCACTTTTTATATGTTCAATATCCCTATTTATAAACTGTAAATGTTTCTTGGAATGAATAAATGTTAATATTATTAAAAAACTCCCTCTCGACGCTTGTTTTTCTAACCAAATTATCATTATCATTTTGATGCCCTGTTGACAATAATTTAATTAAACAAATTATATACAGTTGACGACACGTGTTTCGCTATACAATAGCTTTCTCAAGCAGGAACTTTTCATCAAGTAACGGCCACTTCCGTTCAATAATCAAATTTATAAGTTCATTTTGCAATGTTTCTTGTATTTTTCAGGTCGTTACCCTCAGTCAAATTCAACAGAATTTATCTAGGGGAAACTTCGACGAGGCGTTCCAGTTGGCGTTGAGCGCAGAAAATTTGAGTTACGTTATTTACGTGTGCGAAAAAGTGGACGTTCAAACTTTGTTCGGCGACGACTGCGTCCTTCAACAGAGCTGCATCCTGGCTTTGATACAGCAGCTCAGCATGGAACTCCACAAAAATACAGAACTGAAAATGAGGTGAGTTTTCGCGGACGGTTTCGATTGTTGTCAATGACAGTTCAAGTAGTTTACTAGGTCTCTGGGTGGAATTCACTTGGAGTCTTGGTTTTGGTTGTGATATTATTTAAAAATTTCGGAATGAGATTAAAGTTTTAACTAATATATCCATCGTTTGTTTATTTATTAATCATTCTCTTCGGGCTTGAAGGCCGTCGTTCTTTGGAATTTCTTCCTAATGTTTCGCTAGCGCGAGTGGCCAGCTTCTTAAGATGCTTATTCATTTCCGATGACTAAACATTTCGATTTCTTAAGGCGTATTTATATTGATGCAGGTAGTCTGGAGTGTTAATTACTTTGTCGGGTTCGGGGAATAATCATCGTTATTAGTTGCCGCACTACCTGCCGTGATGTCATTAGTTATTCTTGATTTCCTCAGAATGGGATTCCAAATTCTATTTAGACTCTACGCTTCTTCTTTTCCGTTGAAATTGTCCGTATGTTTTTGAATCTCTATCGTCTCCCGTACCAGTCGGCTATGGTAACCCTGGTTGGGGACAATCAGTTTTGCGTTTTCGAACAGAATCCTGTTGTCACCCTGACCCAGTGCTTGTTTCGCCACCGCCGATTTGTCAGTTTGCCCCAGCCTGCAGTTCCTTTCATGCTCTTTGAGCCTTGTTCCCGTGGATCTTTTCGTGGTACCGATGTATACCTTCCCACAGGTGCACGGTATGCGATAAACCCCTGCTGCTGACAGTGGGTCTCTTTGGTCTTAAGCCGACCTGAGGCTTTGTTGGATCTTCTTGGTCGGCTTGAAAACCGTTTTTATGTTATATTTCCCCAAGAGTTTCCCAATTCGGTCAGTGACCCTCGGGATATATGGCAGATATGCATTTGCAACTACCTGAGAGTCCTCCCTGTTATAAACCGTGGAACTCTTCAGTTTCATGGCCCTGTTGATCTCATATACACTATCCATTTGACCTCAAGGTCACTTGAAGATGTTTCAGTTCCTGCTCTAGATGCTCTGGTTCACATATTCTTCGAGCACGTTCAGTTAGGGTAGTTATGACTCCTCTCTTTTGGCTGGGATGGTGGTTCGATAGTGCGTGCAGGTACCTATCCGTGTCCGTGGGTTTTCGGTATACTTTGTGGGTTAGTCTAGTACCACATCGTTCAATCAGAACATCTAAGAAAACTATCTGCTGGTTCTGTTCGGTTTCCATGGTGAATTTGATGCTGGGGTGTTGAGCGTTCAGAGCGTCCCTTCCGTGTTTCCAGACGACGAAGGTGTCATCCACGTAACGTAGCCACAAGATCGGCTTCAAATCAAAGGCATCTGGAAACATGGAAGGGATGCTCTGAACCTTTAACCACATTAAAAATACATCATTGTTATTTTTCAGCTATATTCGAGCAGCCTTCTTGGCCCTATCCCCAGATTGTGCTGCAACGAAGCAGTTCATTCCTAAAGTATTGAAGGAATTATTGAAGCAATTGAATATTTTTATTCAATCCCACCCGCCAGTCAAACATTCAAAGGAGGCGAAACTTCTCAAAATGGCTGTGGAGAGTATGTTAGTTAAGTGAGAGCTGATATAGGTTGACCGTTAAGTTTTGTCGATAGTATTATTTTGTTCGTTGTGCAAGAATGTTAGTTTCGGATCCAATGTTTATTTTTGTATTACTCATAACTGTTTGTTTGTATCGAAAATTTATCATTTTTTATTTCTTAGGTTTAGTGAACAAACTGATTTAAGACTGTTATGTCGACTACCCTTATATGAAGTGACGAAGTTTTTATGAATAAAATTCGCTATAAAATACCTTATTTGAATTATTTATTACATCACTTATAAATATACTGACTAGCAAAAAAACCAACGCCTATTTTAATGAAATCTCTACATAACTTATGTTGGAATGAACTTGAAAAATGATTTAATTTTCAAGGTAGAATATTATTTTCGTTTATATTGTTATTATTTCTCACCGAAGTTGAAGCAGAGTGGCATAGAACATTTTTTTGCAAGTCAGTAGAGTTATTGGATTAATATCAACGAAAAAATTGTATGGAGCATCTACTCTTCCCGAAAAATAAGCATTTCTTCAATTTCGCATTTTTCACTGAAAAACCAATATCATCGAGAAGACCTATTGTTTTAAATTTAAAGTTCTTTTTCTTGGGCCACTCAACTGAGTGACAAACAAAAGGAAAATCGTGTGTCATAAAATATTCTAAGAATTGGTATAAATCGCAAACTTCTCTAAAGAAGTGAAGTTTGTGAGTGAAATTTCTTTCTTACTGACTGAATCTACAACAGGATATTAAAGGTGTTTTCTGGCGCTAATGTATTTAAAACGTATTCGTCTGTCTCCTCTCTCACTTACTGACAGTCAGATAGTGGGAGAAAGATGGGGAGACGAATACGTTTTAAATACATGAGCGCCAGAAAACACCTTAGGTATTTCTTGATAAGAAAGATGAATTGGCAATGCAAGCTGACAGCTAGATGACATCTCGCAGCGACAAGTCGCCGCGAGAAGTTGCAGCGACAAAATTGCATCGTCGATACGGGGTGTAAGGTGGCTATATACTGGTGTTTTCACTACATATGAAAGATTGTCATTAAATCAGACGACCGATCTGGCCTACTTGATCAAGAATTGATGACGTAGACCGTAGTAATAACTCAAAAAATTCGCCAGGTATCGTCACTCTCGCAGTTGAGATGACAGCCATGTGCACTTCCTGTGTTGCCAAGTGGCTATGTCGTTGCGAATTATTGTCTATGTGCTGAAAAAATTTGTTGATTGTGGCTATTTTCATTTGAGCAATGTAATATTGTGATCTCAATCGAAAAGCTCGGTTTAGAAGTAGTACCACAGTTCAGCCGAATATTATTCACGTTAATGCGTGTGAGCGAATAGGAGTAAGAATTATGATCAAATTTTATGGATATGTGAAGTGAAATCATTATTATTTCTCATAATCTTATGAGCTGAACTGAAAGTATCTAAAACGCATTTATAGAATATTCAGAACGCGTGCACACTCTAGAATGTTGTTGCCAGCAAACTTCTCGTGTTTTTTTATGATCACTACGAAATTTTCAAATGGTTATTGAATATACTAGAACGTGAGATTATTGAACAAAAATATATTACAGTTTCCTGTATGATTTCCACTTACAATGGGTTTACAAAACCGCGACACGTGTTTCGCTGTTACAATAGCTTCTTCAAGCCAGATAAATAAATTTATCTTGCAAGATAGAATTGTAAACCCATTGTAAGTGGAAATCATACAGGAAACTGTAATACATTTTTGTTAATATGGATTTTCATCAAGTATCAGCCAGTTCAATTCAATTCGTGAGATTATTCTTGGAGATAGGTCATTGAAGATGAAGTTTGTTTCCATCGAACGTCAGATTGATCTCACGTTCTTTTCTCTGTTCTAACCAAAATTGATCTGTATTGGCAACAACGTGTTTCATGAATCGAGTGATCCCGAAAATTCTTAGGAATTCCAACCACAAGCGCATCCTTAAGGCGTAATTTTGAACAACTACACCTTGTCCATTGTCTAAGGACAATGCTAAGGTGGCTATATACTGGTGTGTTTACTCCATATAAGAGGTTGTCAGCAAATCTGACGACCGATATGACCAACTTGATGAAAAATTTGATGATATAGGCGTAGTAGTACTGCAAAAAATCCGCCAGGTACCGGCACTCTTGCAGTGGAGATGACAGTCCTGTGTTGCCAAGTGGCCATGTCACTGAGAAGTAGAAACACAATGCCTTCGTTCAGCGGTGCACAACCGTTGAGAAAATCACTAAACGTGTTGAGCCGCTGCTCAACGGTTGAGAGTGATCAATGGTGCAGCGGCCCGTTCAGCCGAACAAGTTGGCACATCACTCAACTGTTGAGCACGGCTGAACGAACCCAATGCAAATTTATTCAACAACCAACAATGCAAACTAATAACTGCTTAGTAAATATATTTATATTACGTTTGAAACTTTTTATGTTGACAAAAAAATCAAATGTACAGAGAATTATTATTGGGATATTTTGTTGCATCCTCAGCTCTTTGAAATATTGATCCAAACCTTTGGTACTGTTTAATAAAAAAGTATGCCTCTTGTACCAACAAGACCATTTCAAAAGCTTTTGAAAAAGTTAGTTAACGAAGAGATGAATTCATTTCTTGGATTTCTCTTTTTCTTTATTAGCAGCTAGCACTTCTCCAGGAGTGGGATAGGGCCTTTGTTGGAACAGAACCCCGGATGCTGTGTTATCAGCTCTGGTCTTATTCGTTTCCAATCCATCACTCCAGCTACCCTGTGGAATGTCAGAATATGCTGCAGGGTCCATTGGGTCGATCTCATCTTTTCTAACTTTGCCTCTTCGATACCTCTCTTCCCTCCTGTGCCTTCTCTCATCTCTTTCACGATCCCTTCTGTCAGAGTGTTTTCGGTGACTGCGATCCTCTTCATCTGAATCTCGATCCCTATCTCTCTCTTTTTCTTTATGCTTTTCGTTTTCTTTCTCTTTTTCCAAGCGTTCTTCCCTTTCTTTCATTTTTAGACGGTTTTCTCTGAGTTTAGCAGCACTCTGACACTTGATGGATTTGGGGTGCTTTGGAGGAAGCCAGGACACTAGATCGTTTTCCATGTTCCAGTAGTAATATCGTCCCCTGATACAAAAAAGATGAATGACTGACATTGAACCCCTGAGTTAGTTTATCAAATACACAAATACTTACGATCCTTTGTCGAATATTTCAGTCCAATTCATAGGGAGAGGGTATTTGCCCAAAAGCTTCTGCATATTTCTGAAATATTTGGGTTCAGGTGTGGCTACTCCTTTCCAATGTGTCTCACACCAATAATTACACTCATGGTAAATATTGGATTTATTGGGACACGTTGACAAACCTTTGAAATCTTGTTTTTTCACTGGTTCGACTGGCTTCTGTTTGGCTGTTAAAGTACAAGAGTAGTTGTTAAGTAATGACCAATAAGGCTCTTATCAATATTTTATATAAATCACTAAGCATGAAACCATACTTACGAGTAATAAGTCCACGTTTAGCTAATTTTGCAGCTAAGGCAGCAGGAAGGGGCATCTTGGGGCTTCTAACGACTAACAAACTAAAACTCTACAACACAGTTTGCGACATTTGCGTTCTTTTCTAGTCCTATAACCTCAAATATTTCCAAATGTCAAAACACAACTCGACCAGAGTAACTACTTTGCCGTCGAAGGGTATATAGTTATATACTGAATCAGGAAAAAGATATTAAGGGATAACCAGGAACAATAACTAATTTAAATGAATGTTCTCTTCTAATTATGGCAATAATATCATAATAGCCTATTACCTGATCACATTCAAATATCGTCGGACATTGTTCTGATTGGGCATGTTGTAATTATTGATAGATTAAGTTTTTGGAATTCGCAGTCTTCAGACTAAATACCAAAATGCTGGTCGCTGGCATTGGATTTCATTAAAGCATAGAAATTAAATACCAATAGTTTTATTTTGCGGAAACCAATGACTATCTTGAAAAATGATTTTTAAATCCTGAGCCTGAAAAATGAGAACTGGGAAGTAAAATAATCAAATATGAGAACTACAGATATTAAGAGTTGAGAGAGACCCTGTATGAACCACATTGGTGATAATTTATGAAGAAACATCCCGAACTACTAAAGCAAAATCAAACGAAAAGTTTGTCTGAAAGGTTCATTAATTTGTATGTGCGAGCACTATAACCCTTTCTCTTTTGCTTTTCAATATGAATCTATCGTTTTTCGAAATTCTTAAATTCAAGTTTTGACTGAAGGCGCAAAATCGTGAATATTTTTTTTTCGAAGTTTTTTTGGGTTCTAAACCTACCTACCACAATCTGAGAAGAAAACTACGAAGAAAGAGTCCATCCATCACGAAAAATTACACTCAAATCGTGAATATTCTTTTGTGAAGTTGAAAATCTAACTTTCGAAAGCAGTATGTAAAGCAAACACCACAGAACACCCTAACTAGTTAGGGTGTCCTGTGCCGCGGCCTAGAGGAGGTAGCGTCCTAGCGAGGCGGCATTCTTATTACACATGGAAAATTATTATTTTATAAAGGTACATGGGGCGGCGGAAATGAAGTGGCCTACACTCGTAAAAAATATAAATCCGCCACCGAGCTTACCTATAGTCTCTAGATTGATTTTCAAATTTCTTCTGGAGATGCTAACGTGGTTAATTATCGCGTCGAGTGCAAATGATATCAGTTTGTTGTTAGGGTAATAGATCTTTAAAAAAAGGTGTACACCAAAAAGGTTCCAATTATTTCATCGTTTGATGATATTTGACCGTCAACTGCGACCCATTTGGCTCTGAGATTGCCATAATTAATGAATCCAATATACCATAATTGTATTTTTTCCCGGAAATGGGTAATCTTCATTTGAACAAAATTAACTAATTTCAAAGTTGGGCTATGAACTACATCAAACATATATTATAGATGAATATGATGCTTTACTTATATTGCAATAGTTTAGATTCTCGAATAATTTTTTTATGAATAGAAAGTTAAGTCGGAGAAAATATACCGATTTTTTTTGTCTGAACTCACAAAAATAATATGTCAGCTGAGAAGAAAGAAGAAATCCCTGATTATATTTACCAATCGAATCGATTGACTGAAAAATATGCTGAAGTAGGTGCGAAGGTGCGCCCAGAACTACATCAATTTCATTCAATTCAAATTTGCCTCTCACAAAAGTGACAGATGTAATACTAATGAGAGGGGGAAGGACAGGAAAAATCGCCCCTTGAAGATCAAAGTGCCGCCTTTCACTAACGCTTCTGTGTAGTTAGGGTGTTCTGTGCAAACACTATGGATGAATGAGAATATTAGTTATATGATGCCGGTTGTCGGGGACTTAGACATAATCAAGGAGGAAACTTGTTAATAATGGTATGCAACTGGAAAAACAGCTATTTGTATGAAAAATTGTCCATGTTCCAGGATACTGATAGAAAAGTTAGGATAATTTTTTAACAAAGTTCGGATTGACAAAATGGTTAAGGCTTTCGCGGCCGAGGTTATTAGCAAAACTAGTTTTCTTCGGGCTTGAAGGCCGTCGTTCTTTGGAATTTCTTCCTGACGTTTCGCTAGCGCGAGTGGCTAGCTTCTTCAGAGGCTTACTCATTCAACTCTTTTCATCAGATGTTGTGTTCTTTTCATTATAGTGTGATATCAGATTCGCAACTATAGAATAGAAGGCATAATTCGCTGTCAATCATCGGCGAAATTATCGATAATGTTGATTAAATCTAATTTTAATTCAGTAACGAACTCATTCTTCTTCTCCTGATGATACCAATGTCTCAAAGTTATTCATCCCTTCCACTCTGAATTGCATTTCACTCAATAAATGTACTTTATACATGATATGTATTTGATGGTTTTGTGGACGAGAGGGTAGTATAATGAAGAGAAACAAAATAATTTTAAATATCATTTATTTACCTGTGTAATTTATTAACAATAACACTGATGATACGAATACAATATTCAATAATTTATAGGTACCACAGATTTCCGACGAAATCACCAGCTCAGACTTAGAATTAGCATACAAGTTATACATACGAGTTTTACATCATAAAGATCAACATATAAAAACAATAGAAAAACACAATAACTACACTTTTCACGCTAGTACTTCCACTTTGGATGAAATATACAGACTAAATACGAACTATATCGATAGAATAGAAAATCTATGAGATGATTGCCAACATAAGACAAACAGCATATATTGCGAAGGCCTAGGCACTGCCATGAGGTAAAACGTTGATTTTAAACAGTCTTATCACAGAAAAAAAAGTCATTGTAGCCATTCACTGAATCAAAATATAAAGCTTGATTAAATAGTACGATTAGATATAACCCAGGGAATAGATCCAAAACAAAGGTGTAAGATGTACAAAAATAACGTGGGTTCGTTTTTTTTGAGGATGATTATGGGTTCTCTTCTGAGTGTAAATTTCAATTGGAGTTGCTGGTGACAGTGACCTAACACCACCACCTTGGTGAATGATGAAAAAAATTGAATTAAAAAAAAGTGTCGAGTTTTTTTAACTTGTGCCATCATACTTCCTGAATCAAAGTTGTTGTCTATTGTAATCAATCCGGCAACAACCTATATTCAATTATCTGGTTCTTAAAAGTCTCTACAACTTTGTTCTGAAACTTTTTTAAACCGTTATTACGTACAGCTGTTAGGTTATGACTCATTAAGAATACACAAATAAAAAAATATTTGGGATATGTAACAATTTATCCGATGAATTTTGATCTCATGACTCCATTTAATTCTCATAATTCTCGTCGACCATTGAAAATGAGTGACAGATAACGAAGAAATTTGTGCCACACTGGCAGAAATTACCGCAAAGCATGGTGGGAGTAGAAAAAAACGGCCAGTCAAGGATAAGGCCAATGCGTGAACTCGCGAATTACCGCACTCGGCTATCGCCTCGTGCTCTCAATTTTTCACTCGTGCGTAATAGGTCACTTATCCTCCTCGTTACGTAATATAGTATTTTTGCACAGGAGACGTGTTGTAACAGGTTTCTCTATGCCGTTCAATTTTGTTTAGATGTGGTCAAAAACCGTTACAGGGATGTGACGCGATAGTTTTTGGTATATACAAGTATGCTGTTTCTTGACAACAATCTTAAATTATTTCGGACGGAGCATGACGTTTGAAGACATAACTTCCTCAAGTTTAGTCGCAGCAAAGAAGGAACAAAATTGAATATAGGCTGATTTCCATGTAAACTCAATCACAATAGAAATATTTCAAGAAAGACGTGTACTTGTACTTTGAACCGGAATAAGTACAAAGGCTGAAACGAGAAAAAACAAGTGGACACAAAAACTTCCAAATTTCATCATCAAAAAAACTTTTCTTTAATTTATGGCTTAAGCTTAAGATGTACCGATCCAATAAAAATTCACACTCAGGAGACAACCCTCTTTGATTCCCAAACTCACGTCATATTCCGCAATCCAAAACATCTATTCCCTGCAGTAATATTTTATTGGCGCAGTGAGTTACGACGCTCTGGCGTAGTGGATGACGGAACTGTATCTGACAGGTGACAGGTCCAGGGTGCTCTCCATCGACTTGAGGATCATCTTGGAGCGCTTTCGGGGCGGCAGGCTCAGCTCCGGGTCAGGTTCCGGCACTGGGGAGACCGGGGGCGACAGAGAGGACACTGGAGAAACTGGACCGGAGCTGAGCGGTGGATCGTCCTTGGACTGGTTCTCCTCGACAGCAAGGACAGCCTCCACGCGTCTCCTGAGCCCATCGCCGGCCGTGAGAGGCGTAGTGTACTGCACAGCTGGAGACGAGAAGTACGCAGGATGCCGGTTGTTTTTGATCAAGTTGATCACCTCGTGGGTGTTCCTGTAGACGTCGTCCCTCTCCGTGATGGTCGCAGCGGCCGCCAGAAGCTCCACCCCGCTGCTGGGCACCGAATAGTTGTTGATATGGTAAGTTGGGGACATCCTGTCTCTACCTGGACTCGTGTACATGATGTACCGGATGTCGGAGTCGTAGCTGACCGGCGCTGGTTCCTGGAATATCGGCCTGGGGGAGTCTTTCGGGTTCTCCAAGTCGCTGGCGCTCGAACAGGAGGATTCGGACGTCGAAGACGCGGGGGGCGTGGGAGGCTGAGGGGGGTTGCTCTCGGAGTGGCTCTTGATGTGAGCCTCCATGCTCTTCTTGGAGTTGAAGGTTTCGTTGCAGATGGTGCACTTGTAGACTTTCTCTCCGTAATGGGCGACCTGCAACAAGAAGAAGTTGTTTAAAATTTGCTTGTTTGATAATTGATATTTTCTTCAATAATTCTTTGCTTGGAAATGCGAAAGATTGGATAAATAACTGGAGCTTCTCAACGTTAAAAATTAATGACTTTACTGGGTATCTTCCTAACTTCGTGGAGAACATGTTTCAAAAACAGAGCACACACGATAGGGGTCTTTGAGCAATTCGATCTGGCGCTGACCAATCTTCACTATTTCACTGTCAGTCGCAAACGAGGACATTTGGATGGATTTGTTCCACTGCTGATTTGTCAGTTGAATTTATCACCATGTAGTGTAAAACATCTTCCACAGAGTGGCAGAAGTCTTTCAAAGATGAGAAAGACTCATATGGTTTCCTATATATCATGAGCTTCAGAAAACCGCGACACGTGTTTCGCTATACAATAGCTTCAAAAATTTATTGCGTGGATTTCTGCTTATTATGTGACGCGTGTATCCTGAAGTATGTGTGGGAGTATTTTTGAAGAACACATGCTTCTGATGTAGTATCTTTTTCTTCTACAAGTGAACGTTAAAGACAAAATAGTTGACGTCCTTGTTTGAATTGAGAATAGAGAAATAACTCTAGTTTGAATGATAGCTTGTTGGTCAGTTGCAGTCATGGATCTTTCATGAAATACTTGAACTGGGCCCAAGAAAGAGAGAATTGATTTCCAGACTAGAAGAGAGCATTGATTTCCAGATTCCAGACTAGAAAAGATACATTTCTGTGGTTGGCATTATGACTAATATACCGGTAACGGCTCATTTCTGACTTAAAAATCTCTAACGTAAGCGGAGGTCTAAATACTTCCCCATATTATTTGCCAACAAAGGACTACATATCCTTCACAGTATATCTTTCTTCAATCTATTCCGCCCTGAGCTAAATGGATTTTGAATGGGAAACTCAGAAGACAGCCTGTCCAGGTATTATATTAGGCCTACCATTGTAGTCAATTTCTTGAATGCCAAGTACGATCAATACAATTTCACAAATGTTTATCAAGTTACTGTGGTGTTATTGACTTTATTATAAAGTTTCTGCGCTTGAAGTTTTTTACAACATAAAAAAGCCGCCAAAGAGATAGAATCAGACTTCCATACGAACATTTGGAAACGTTGATTATGATGAATTGGAAATTATTAAAAGAGTGAGGATAAGCATTATGAACAGATTTCAAAATTTCAATTGCAAATGCGGGCTTTCTTATTCGGAAAGTGTTTAGAAATATGTTTGAACGTCTGAACGAAAAAGCCAAAGATTCGGGGACATAAGATTCGCACAAGAAACGATAAAGGGGATAGAGATCTGCGGATTGACCTAGATTCGAATTTCCCGCCAAACAAATTTCTAACCTAACTTAAACAACATTCTTCTTCTCAATAGTAGGATTGGCAACGGCTGCTGAGACCATCAACCAACACAACATCTACAAAAATAGGAAAACTAACGAAAATAAATCTCACCTGATGCAGTTTGAGTACGTGGTTATATCCGAACGACTTGCCGCAAATTTCGCACGAGTACGGCTTCTCGCCGGTGTGCGTTCGCGTATGCACCTTGAGCTGCTTGCTGCACGTGAACCCCTTCTGGCACACGGTACACACGTACGGTTTTTCGCCGGTGTGCGTCCGCATGTGGATCACCAACTGGCCGGACTGGATGAACGTCTTCAGGCAGACGGAGCACTTGTGCGGGCGTTCGCCGGTGTGGATGCGGTTGTGGCGGTGCAGTTTGCCGGAATGCTCGAACGCGCGAGAACACACCTCGCACTTGTAGGGGCGCTCTTTGGTGTGGATGCGACGGTGTACGCTCAGGTTTTCCTTCACGCTGAAACTCTTGTTGCAGAATTCGCACCTGGAAAGGAAACGAGGTCTTTAGTTTTCGAGGTTAGGGTTGAAATCATGAAGTATTGGAGGCATTTAAGGCCCACCTGAGTTGAATATGCGATGAATAATATATTTTATCTACACCCGTACTCTAATAATACACTTATATGCCCACAACCCGTTTTATAATGAAATCCATTAAGATACAGATTTTCATTACGATACAGATTTTCAACCAATAGAAACCCATAATTTTTCAATCAAGCATGATGTGCAAGCTTTGCATTTTGACGTTTGTCAAGTCAAAATCAGTAGGTATTGAATTCTTGAGGAATTTAGTCAATTTTCGATAATAGAATGAAAATGTCTTATAGCAGGGATATAGAAGAATTACCAGCGACCCTCCACAGATGTCTTAGACAAGAAAAAAATACAATCGAAAGGATTATATTTTTCATTTGACAAATGCAAGACATATGTTTTTATTTTCAACATAATTATATAAGCTCTCATGTCCGCATGGTCAAAGGCGCCGGTAGTGAATAGTTACGTCCGGGTTCAATTCCTGACGTCGGCAGAATTGTTTCTTCCTTTTTTTTTTTTTCTTCTTTTCATTTCTCATTGTTGTATTTTACCATCAATTATAATTTTGTAGAATTTTTCAAAGAAATACGATTGATTACCTACTATTATTGTGTTCAATATAAATACGTAATAATATAATTATTTTAGTTCTTCATTATTTATTGGGTGTAGATAAAATAGCGTATGCAACTCTCATGTAATGGTTATTAATACACTCGCATAAACCATACGAAACTCACCTTCGGCTCGTTTCGTATCCCGGTTTATGCTCATGTATTAATAACCATCATTACACGATCGTTGCATAATATACTATTTTCTAATGGATATGATAGAACCAGTTTCGGACCTCACCTGAACGGTTTTTCCCCCGTATGGGTACGATAATGCCTAGTCAGTCTAGCCGGAACAGCGAACGTCTTGGAGCAAATGTTGCAGCGGTACGGGTCCTCGGTCTCTTTGGAGTGAGTTCTAACGTGTGTCGCGAACGCAGCCTTAGAAGTGTACATTTTGCTGCAGATTTGGCACTGGAAAGCTTCGGAGTCTGACTGCGAGGCAGAGTCTCTGGAGATGCCGAAGTCCGGGCTGCAAACGAGTTTTTTCACGGAGACGAGCTCTTCGTTGGGCGAGGTACGGACTTGTGCTGTGGGTAGGGTAGCCTCGCTGTAGAATCCAACCATTTCAGGAAGGGTCCAAACTTCTTCTGGAAAGAAAGAAAAGGGATTGTTCAGTTCACAGTTAGGGAAAGGAGCCGAGGCTTCAAAGTGGATAAAAAATCAGCTGTAGGTGTGAATCGTTTAGGTTAATGGAAAAACAAACGTTGACAGGTCTACTGTCAATCATTGAAATTCGTCTTTTGTTACGAGAAATTAGTTTTTACCTTTTTCTTCTCCAACCCAACGACGATAAACAAGGTTTTTATAGAAAACGTAACAACAGGACTATCTGCAAATACTTTCTGATGATATGTACTTATAATTCATAGACGTTGGAGTTATTAACAAAAAAATAGGTCTCACTGCCTTTATGGCGCGACGGGCGCTGCATGACAGAGTAACTTTTTTCTCGACTTTGACTTCTCATCTACACCTTAGACAAAATCTCCGAATAATGAAGTTTTTGATTTATTTTGAAAATTGCCTTCTATAGCTGACATAAAAAATACTCTAATATTTTCAAGTTCAAAAAGTGTTTACTGAAAGGATGTTTGTACTCTATCCAAAAGTGTATTTCTCTTTCAGAAAATTTGAATTTTTTACGTTTGTTTGGGGATGAAAAAATCTAAAAATCAGTCCCTTGAAACATTGTACTCTCTACAATTATTATAATCTACTTCGCATTCATGCAAATTGTTTTTCTGGTAACAAAAATTCCAACCACAAATTTTTTATGATCACAACAGATAACGTCTGATACGTCGAATGTCTCTTAGTTACGTGTATCTTCGATGGCAACGATGTAATCTTTTTGATTCGTGAAACACATGAAATGCAAACAGGTGTTCTGAAAGAAAAAATTCCGTTGATAGAAACTATTTGATTGGTCGTTCAAATCCGATGAGGAGATACAAATGAAACCATCAACTACACAAATTGGAGGAATGGGAAGATTATTTCCAAACTGTCAGTGTTACCTTTATAATAGGATCTTACTCAGGCATTTTGATAATAAGATAGACAAAGGTTTACGAACGTTGATACTACAAATAGTGCCCTAGGACGTATGCTCATTATATACATATGTTGGTCAACAGAAACTCTCTGGGGTTTCCCTATCCTTTCAAACTGTATAGAATTTAGTTTTTATTTTCGATATATGACAAAGGTGCTAAGCAATCACTAGTAACCCAGAAAAAGCTGCATTATTATGTTATACAAGTATAAAACCACCTTGATTGAGCGGAATGTATACGTTTTTAATTGAATACAATTTGGAACTCGATTTGGAATCAAGACAAGGAACGGATAGTTGATGACTTGTAAAATGGTCGTTAAGAATTGTGTCAATTTTCTTACACGAGTTTTCACGAATTGAAATAATAGGCTATATAAAGTACTCAAGTATCTAACTACATGAATTGAATTATTATTAATGTTATCAGTTGCCTCAAAATGACGAAAAAACAGACTATATCGCCTTTTCCGCGATATAATTCAATACTCCAACTTTTATTTGGCATCGAAATTAGCAAAGAGGAAAAAATAAAGATGCATGAGATAAATAAATTCGAGGGTACATCCAACAATAATTTTTTTAAAATACTCCATTCAATAATTTTTTCATCGATTATCAAATGTAAGACGGGTACTACAGAAAGAATTCATATTCTACGGTTCCTAAGAGTTCTGATAAGTGAGTGGTTTACTTTCTACATCCTTCACAATACATAGTTATCAACCATTATTTTCATTGATGCTTGTTAAGTATTCTGATATTTTCTTCAAAAGTAATACTTTTAAACATTTCGAAGATGATCGCATAAATTTTGAGAAACCCTCTCACAATCAAATGAAAAGTAAATATATTTTTTTCCGATTGAAACCATGAGCGCCCCTGGGAGGGTGTAGGGATGCAGCCCCTCCTGAGCCCAAAAAAATCGTACAGGTTATATTGTTTATTTTTTAGAAACACCTCTGAAGTCGTCAAATTCATCGAAATTTAACCCCAGACCCTATTCCTAAGTGCGCCCATGGATGAAACGCCCACATCTGAATGTTTTTTTTCATGTTCCCAAATTTTTTCAAAACCAAACATACATACCAAAACCGTTTCAGTTGAATCACTGACGTGCGAGTATATTGGCGTTTGATGAGAGATTCTCTCAATACATTCAGAAGTGACTCAAACATTTGAAGACTACGCGATTTATTGTTATAAACATTTACACTGGAACTAGTTCGTGAGTAACGCTCAGAGAAACTTGTGGAAAACTTTGTTTGGAAATTGTTAGATATGTCGTTTCGAAACTTGATGTCGTTATTTTTCCGAGCCCGGCTTATCTCGTGAAAATATTTCCGTTGTTGTGATACATACGGAAGTTCGTAAACACTCGTGTCGTGTCCGTTTTGTTGGGCGTTAATTGTTTTTGTGACGCAATTATATTGTGTAGTTCTTAGTACTAAAGGTGGATAAATGCAGCTTCAATTATCAAGTAACAATGAACAAGTAGCGATTGACAATTATCAAGTAGAAAGTAATGGAAAAGAAGGCATTTATGCACCAACAATGTTCAAAGCTTGTGGAAGGAGATCAACTTTAACCTTACATAAACTTTCGAGTAGCATTTTTTCATTCTTTTTTAGGTATATACCCTAGCTTCGTTTCGGACAGTTGAAGGTTGAAATTGAAAATGAAATATCATCGTTTTCCTGAGAAAGTAAACCAGAATCGCATCTAGAGTTTCAATTTCAACTCTCTCACATTCCACGAACTGTAAAACAATCGCGAAAAACAAATTATACGAAAAAAAATTGCTTTTGATCATATAATCCGTCATAACCTGCACATTGAGACACATATTTTACAATTAAAGTGAGATAGTTAAAATTTGGCCAACTCTTACTTGTTAATTGATAGTTGATAATTTGGTTGCATGAATCATCTACAGTAAATTAGGCAGTTCAACTCATCATTGATAATTATTGATACTTGCTCCTTTTTAATTGTTCCTTGATAATTGAAGCTGCATGAAGGCTCTGCCTTCTGGGGCGCACTCAAAAATTTTGGATGGAAGTCGAAAAAAATGTTATATTATTAAACCATTTTTTTACCCCGTTAAGCGATATTTTCAGGGGTAATATAATAAGTGGTATGATTATTACCGATAATTTTTTGGAATATTAATGAATTGCAATCCCAAAGCTGAAAATACAACGAGTCCGCAGGACGAGTTGTATTTTCTTGCATTGGGATTGCCAATGAATTGATATTCCAAAAAATTATAGGTTATTAATCATACCACGAATTATATTTAGGACGACAATATAACCCCTGTTCCATCAAAAATTGTTGAATTGCCTGGTAATTGATTCTTTATTTCTGGCCGTATTCAAGGGAATACTCTTTTCCACTGCTTCATCTATGATACCAATCGCCATTTGTCCCCAACGATCGCTCATATTGATTAAGAAATATAATTAATCAAAACACATAGATTTGACGTTTATAATTTAAATCATTATTTTCACTTGACAGCTAGTAAAACAAAAACTAAGCAGGTTTATCACCGTGAAAATACAGCGACAAGCTATATTTTCACTGTAATTCGGATTCTATTGGCTGAATTTCAAAATTTCAAATAGACTGATTGGTTGTTAAGCAAGGAGATATATTGTCAATAAAATACGAACACATTTTCCATCTATTCTGTTAAAGTAGGTTTATGCAGAATTTTTAGTAGATTGAAACAAGGAATCACGTTTTTAAATACAAACTTTACTCCCGTTTCGCACTCCCTTAGATTTGGAATATTGAAAAAATATTCTCTTATCTATGCCTTAGGGCCGGTATTATAAAACTATTTTGACAGATAACTAGAAATTAACTTGTGGAGTGACGTCACATGTTACAGTTAACTTCAAAAGGCATGAGTTAACTTTGTTGGTAGGAATATTATATGTTCTATTTCAGTAGGTGGTTAGTGTACTAACTAAACGATATCGACATTAGTTTTGAAAAAATTTTAACCAACGCTCTAACGCAGAGTACAGAAATCAAGCGAAAAATTTAAGATGCCTTTGAATAAATACCCAAATTCTAAATACCATTGTTACCATGTTCCCTTGGCTTCTTCTTCTCTTTATTTCAAACATGAGACTTTTATAAAACTGACATTCCGAAGTGAAAGTTAACTCGGCTGTTAAAATTAAAGTTAACTCCAAAAGGTATTTAAAATACCGGCCTTAATCATACAAGGAACACACCCTTCAAGTTTCAGGTCTCGACGATCAGCGGTTTATGCTGTGTGATTCGCCAGTTATTCAGGACAAAGTATGTTATATGTGTATATTAACAAAAAAACCTTTGTAGTGATTCAAATATACAAGCAACCTATATAGTACAAGGGACTTTTTTGTAGAGCTAATAGAAACCAACATTTTTGGTGAACATTATGTTCGCCTATACTGCTAAACCATCACATCTCGCTCGCTTTTCTCCGGCTTGATTTATATATGCTATTATTTCTCACTGAAATTTTGGTCACTAATAAAATATAGCCTATATAACCCGTGAATAGTGTAGCTCTCTGTTAGTAAAATAATTTTCATGATCGTATCAGTATTTCCGAGAATTACCCGTTACAAATAAACAAACGAACAAAGTCAAGTTTATAATATTAGTATAGATCAACATGGAATTTTAAATATAATAATAGTTGGAGTAGTTTGAGAAGACCTACAGAATCATGGCGAGACTAGGGAGCAAAAAAACAATTCATGGCAATGAAATCATTGCTTTTTTGACTTATTATCTATCCTAAACATCGCCTTGAATATATCATTTCACCTTGAACAGAGATTTGATATTAGGATACTTGATATGTGTACAAAATCTTCTTTTTCACACTACAGGTTCTAATCATACGGGTTATGTAGTTTAAATAATAATATATCAAGTATCGAGACGAAATCCAGAAGAAATAGAAAGTACAAGAGTCATTCTTCCAATCATCAAGTATTAGTTGTTATTCAAAAAACCTACTCTTATACTATTAAAAAACCGAATACTAGTTTGAATTTCAGTCAATAAATAAACCAAAAATCGTTCAATTCAATTAGTGGGTGTAACTGGAAATAAAATAATTTTTATATTCAATTTTAGTCGAAGGTAGCTGTGAATAAGACTGGAATTAACTCAGAATGCTCCTATTTTTATTGATTTTATTATTGCTGGTGTTGGGCATATAGGGGGTATCCAAAATATTGGTGAATAATGATTAATGAGCTTCTTTGTTCATTTTCGGTTGCTCTGGTCAACTTTTTGACATGCGCGGTGTAAAAGGTGAATGCTGCGCATGCATTCGAGAGTAGTGATCGTACCCATCTCTTATCAGGAAAGAATGTGAACGTTTTTGTTAAACGAGATCATAAATGCAAAGCTAATGCTTTCGACATACGGAAGATGGAAAATGTTCAACGGGTTGTAGGAAGATATCGAGGGGGGTCGGGTAAATTTGGTGCTGGAAATACATAATTTTTTAGCAATCGAGTCACAGAGGTGTTATAGTTTTTATGAAATGAATATCAATGATAGAACGAATTTTCAGTAGCACATTCTACTGACCAGGAAAGACCTTTGAGTTAATACATTTTTATTTAAAAAAATTTTCTACACTTTTTCAGTAATATACCTAATGGTTGAGGTAATTTTGAATTTTCCAAAGTAGCAGAAGATTATGATAAGAAAACGTTAGTGACAGGCAATTGTATTTTTTAGTATTTTGGTAGATAATTAAAATAGTTGCAGTGTATAGATATTGATTTTGATATCACTTCCGGAATCAGGTATTATCAACAAAATATCCTACCGAAAATAAGGAGCCAACCAGAAGAACTTTATTTAATGATTGAAAAATCAAAAACCCAGGATTGGATATAGGAAGGCTTTATTCAAGTTTAATAGTGAAAAGTGTATTGAAAATTGGAATATTCTTTATTGAATCGATTATTTCTGGATATTTCTAGTATAGGTGTAAGAGTAGAATGCTTTATTGACAATAACCATGATAAATTGCCAAAAAATAAAATCGTAGGTAATGAGGATATTAATTCAATAAATGAATAAACATATAAACAACAGAATTCACTAATTATGAGAAATGTTGAATATTTTTTGCAGAATAAATATATATTTTGGATTATTTTCTGACGAGGTTTTCGATTAATAATGTGAATGAATAAATCAAATAAAAATATGAAAAATCGAAAAAAATAAAAAAATCAGTAGCCAGTATTGATCAGGAGAAACTATTTAGTTGAATTTAAATTGAAAAAATCGCTCAAAATCATACAGGACAGTCGCACGTACCGTTCTCGTTCTCCGCCTTGCACCTGATCAGCAAATTTTTAATGAAGCTCTCCTGAGCGTCCGTCAACTGTTCACTGCCGCTCTTCTGAGCCATGATTCGCGCGCGCGCCAGCCTCTCACGAAGGACAAAAAGGCACTGAGCGAAGTGCGTACTACGTTACGTAAACGCAGGCGAAGATGCGACATTCGGGAGTGCGTAAGCCCTGCGAGCTCCGCCCCGCGCGCGTGCATCGCGTGGGAGGGGGCTCGAATTTCGGCCGGTTTTTGACCCCGCCGAAAACCGAAACCGGAGAGTCAACGCACTCTGCGATGTCACTTTTGTCGGTCCGATTAGGGCATTCGCTTTTCTAGTTTCACCAGACGCGAAGGCTACCTTTCGGGATGCGTTGGGCGCCGGTAGAGTGCCAGTTTTTTATTGAAAATAAATACTTGGTAATTTAAAAAAATTAAATAATCACCGCACTATTGATACCTTTAAAAATATAGTTGATAATAAAGTTTGGCAATAATGTTGAAAATATAAAAATTAGGAAAAATCTTCGCACTACAAATATCTTTCAAGAAAGGTTTCATAATAATAAAGTTTAATTGAATAAAATGTTTCGAATATAAAGTACAAATCCTCTGAAAAATTTGGAAAAAATCATCGCACTATAAATATCACCCTCTCAACAAATTCTTGATCAAAATAGTGTTTTATTGGGAAAAATGTTCGAAAAATAAAATAAAAATTCATCGGAAAATTCATCAACTCGCTCTGCGATGTCACTTTTGTCGGTAAGATTAGGGCATAGGTCATAATAAAGTTGATTTGCATAAAATGTTTGAAATATAAAGTACAAATCCTCTAAAAAATTTGAAAACTCATCGCACTATAAATACCACCCTTTCAACAAACTTCTTGATCAAAATAATGTTTCATTGGGAAAAGTGTTCGAAATATAAAATACAAATTCATCGAAAAATTGAAAATATCACCTCACTTTTGATACCTATCAACAGATATATAATAATAAAATTAATTAAACAAAAATGTTTAAAATATAAAGCATAACTCCTCCGAGGCATTGAAAAAGTCAACAATACCTTTAAAGAAATGTTTGATAATAATAAGCTTCATTTGGCAGGTTTAAAACATATCTGGAATTTGAAAAAGGTCAGTAATGGTCCTAGCAGTGGGATTTTTTAAGCGCCCATTAAAATTAAATTCATACTTCTGAATAGACTACAAGAACGAAGCTACGCTTTTGACAAAGTTCGAAATTAGACTTGGCCGGAAAATATTTAAAGAACGTGTTTTCGATGTGATTGAATCACATCGTACAAAGCCTTTGAAAAATTGAAAAAATATTCGCACTATGAATACCTATCAACAAATGTTTAATAGTAAAGAATCTAATTGCCAGGAAACGTGTAAAAAAATATCAGGAATCGATGAATTCTCCCCACTCTTAACTTTCGAAAGGTTCAACACATCTAAGTCAGACAAAAATCACACGTGACAGTACCATTTTCAACTTTTTTTTTTAAACAGAATATATCCTTCTTCCTGAATGAGCTTGAGGTAGGTGGTTATAAGAAAATGCACGATCTATGCAAAAGTAATGAGGACAGTAAAATAATAAGGAATTATTACATCATTGGTCAATTTCGCCTAGTCGCTAGAATAAGATGCTTATCTATGGTTGTTTCGACAAAATGTTATTGAAAGTTTTATTTGTATTATTACAAAAATGCACACCAAAGATCTAATGATGATATTATTTTTGAACGTCGACCATAACAACTTTATTATTGTTTAAAATATTTCACCAATTGCGAAAATTGCCGAATGCGTCAATTTAATTCTCATTAAAGATGTCAAGAAGTAGGTTTCAGGTAATAAGTTGGTCAGTGTAACGTTAATTCTACTCTATTTATCCTTCAAAAAGAAAAGAGATTATCGTAAGCCCAAACCGATAATTTGGAAGTTATCTAAACATTTTATATAAGAGCACAATCTATCAATTCTTTTTTTTTTATAGGTACCTAGAAAGCGTCGTTGTGTAAGAGCTCTTGACAGATACATTGTGACAGGATGATCCTACTAGTGTCCGATATTTCATAACATTGGGCTGGAATAACTCATATAAGGTATATAATAAAAGATTGAACAGATTTGACAATGAAGACTCTTATATGAAATTATTCATTGAAGTCAGAGTGCCACTAATATTATGACTGAGGCTAATAGATAATCTTTCAACCATACGCTCTAACCACAAACAACTATTTGACGATACGAACTAGTCTATTTATTTCTTTGTGTGCCCACCGGTCTTATAAATATTTGAGATTACTCGAACATATTATGTGCAGTCTAGAAAAAAAGATAGGTGCATATCAACACGCGTAGGTCGACGAACTTCGAAAACGAGATTAAAATTATCTGAAATTTTGTTAATGTTGCTTTTATCAACACTTCACATTCGAATAATAATTTGAAGGTCCATAACCCTACCACACATAAAATTCTTTCCTAAATGTCTAAATAGATTAAAAATTGAATTAGAGGAAATCGGTATTTATGTGGTGGTATAGGTTCATTTATGTTAGATGCATTAATTTTGTTGTAGGAAATAACAAACGAGCGATGTTGAAATTTCAAGTCTGTAACTATCATTTTATTTCGTGTGCAAACCGAGTCTCTTCAACTTTTTCGTTTCTCCTTGTATCAGTGTTGAATTTTCTTGGTTTTGCATTGATTGACTCAAAATTTATTTTTGTATCATTTCAAGTATCACAGGAAATTACCCTGACTTTGCAGATGCACAAATTGCATCTAGGAGGCTATATCGTCGTTTGAAAAAATAGCTTTGCCCACAGTACAGATATTCAGAACGATACCTGTTTCAACAACATTTTGATACCAACACCCAAATCTTCTTGTTCAAAATCATGAAAACCGTAAGGCCAATAAGATCACACGATTCAACACCGTCGTATTTTTTCCCAATAAGAGAGAGAGAAGATTCATTTCATTTGTCAACACAGAGTTCTAGCTGAAGGCATTGTTAAACAATGCTGAAGGGGTTGGAAAGTTTGAAAAGAGGTCGGGAACGCATTTCATACTTCGTCTTCTTCTAAGTAAATGATTGGTGACTTTCCAACTTGAAACTAGGTTATAAACAAGCACATATTCGAATTTCACTCTATTTATTTCTAACTTCACTCGGATAATGATAGAAGTTTTTATGCTTTCGGTGCACAGAATATAAGACCACGAAAGAGTCTCCATGAAATTGGTTTTTTCTGTTTTTCAGGAATATGACGGAATACACCGCCAAAAACCGTATAAAAATGTACCCATTTCCCTTGTTTCCAGGATCATGTCGTTATACGCATAATCTGGCAACGTTCGACTTATTTTTGGCGAAAACATTTTGAAACCAAATAGGTATAACAAATATTGGCACGAATTTGATAACTTGCCAAAACAGTTGAAGATGTTGAAATATCAAATGTGCTCATACTTTCGCCACTTATAGGTGTATATAATCCATGTAATCTTCTAAAGCTTTTAAAACTGAGTGGAATGCGCAGAGTCCGGAAACGTCAATTAATCAATCAAAACGCATTGATTTTCTTCCGGAAAAGATGCATGATGATTGGTGAAAGTGACATTTCCGGATTTCTAAGTCCGAAACCCATCCTCCTCACCTAACCTGTTTTGCCGGGTCGTATTGCTACGTCGAATTCTTCCTACGGCGAATTCTTGCTACGTCGAATTCTTCCTACGGCGAATTCTTCCTACGGCGAATGTCATCCCCTCCACTGACGTCATTGAAACACGAACGTTTCCGATGATGGTCCATACACCCCATTGTGGAAAATTCGCCGTAGGAAGAATTCGACGTAGCAAGAATTCGACGTAGGAAGAATTCGATGTAGCAAGAATTCGCCGTAGGAAGAATTCGCCATAGGAAGAATTCGACGTAGCAAGAATTCGTCGTAGGAAGAATTCGCCGTAGGAAGAATTCGCCGTAGGAAGAATTCGCCGTAGGAAGAATTCGACGTAGCAAGAATTCGCCGTAGGAAGAATTCGCCGTAGGAAGAATTCGACGTAGGAAAAATTCGACGTAGGAGTATTTGACGTAAGAAAAAATCGACGAAAATATACGCCCTTTTCTCTCGAAATATATCACATCGCAGACAGAACAAGTCGACAACGACGTCATCAGGTGAACGATTTGTACCGAAGAATTCCTTTTTCGAATTCACTGTGGGATTCATTCATTAATACTCGAGATTGTATAACTTTCTGAAAGGCATTCTGTTGGCAACATACATGTGCAACTTTGCCCCAAATCAACCGTCTTCGTATTTCTTATATTATTCGAAAACATAATAGTGAGAGTTAAAGTTGAAATACCCGATATAGTCTGTAATACAAAATGTAATATTCATAACAATGGGCTATTTTCGACCTTGGATTTAAATTTGGGAGGTAATAGGGGTCCGAAACATTTACGTTCGATATCCTTTGAAGTAGTGAACTGAAATGAAAGGAATAGGCTACAAGTCAATAACACTTTTTGGGGGGTCAAATGACCCATCATGAAACATATTCAGGACAATGTTGCTATATGAAACAATAACTTGTAGCACTATGTCGTCAGTTTTCACTGATACAATCGACTATTAACAAGAGATAACTGATGGTCTCAGCGAAAAGAATCTAACGTCTTGAAGAAAGCCATATGAAAATTTTCAGTCCGTCACTCCCCATTGTTTGTTGGAAAATTTAGTCCGTTGAACCTTTAAAAAGTGACGAACATAGTGCTGGAATTTATAGTTTCATATAGCAGCAACGTCTTGAACACGATTAATGCTGCATCATATGTCTTCTCAAAAAGTGTTACGGACTTGAAGTGTACAACCCTTTCTAGTCAGAGATGAAACCGTTACAAATGATGAGACGAGTATCGAGTTAGAAAAAAAGAATTGCAAAAAGTAGTAATTTTTCTTGATGAATGTTATCGATATTGATCACTTCATGAATTATAATTCCATATTTTTATTTGGTTAACAATATCAATCAATATGAATGAATTCCACCGTGAATGTGAAAGAGGTATCCCTCGGTGCATTTCGTTTTATTGATGGAGTCGTTGACGAGATAATTTGACGGCGATGTTAACTAATTCTGAGGAGCAGGGAGTGTTACTATGGCGAATTCTTCCTACGGCGAATTCTTGCTACATCGACTTCTTCCTACGACGAATTCTTCCTACGTCGAATTCTTCCTACGTCGAATTCTTCCTACGCCGAATTCTTCCTACGTCGAATTCTTCCTACGTCGAATTCTTCCTACGTCGAATTCTTCCTACGTCGAATTCTTCCTACGTCGAATTCTTCCTACGTCGAATTCTTCCTACGGCGAATTCTTTCTACGGCGAATTCTTCCTACGGCGAACTTTCCACTATGGGGTGTATGGATCATCATCGGAAACGTTCGTGTTTTGATGACGTCAGTGGAGGGGATGACATTCGCCGTAGGAAGAATTCGACGTAGGAAGAATTCGCCCTAGGAAGAATTCGCCGTAGGAAGAATTCGACGTAGGAATACGCACCCGTTTTTGCTTCGGGAAAGGTTCGGAGCGGGCGAAGCAGTGTTGCCAAGTCGTAGAAAACAGCCCCAAAAGCAAGGATTTTTCAATTCGGACGAAGTGACTCAATAAACGTTACCTTCATTGTCATCATGTTCATAGTGGGGTAATCGGGGGTAATATACTGAGACCGATGCAGTTATCGCTATGAGCAATTCATAGTTCAAGAAAACATTTTGTAATTGAAAAGATTTTGAAACCTGGATTAAAGACATTTATCTGATAAGGGATTGAATACTGAGGGCTTGACGGCACTTACCTTTACCTAATAAATATCATCATATCATTTCTATTTCATGAACTTTTTCGAAATCAAAATGGTGGAGTTACATATATGTTGGGAAACGAATACAATAGAGTATTTGTAATATGCTATATTATGGAATATGGAACTCCCATGAATTTTAATGTTTCAATGGTAATATTATAGTGAAAATTGTGAAAAAGTCATCATTCTAGGTGTAGAATCGCGATGTACAAAATTTCCACAACGTTCTGTCAGTTTTTCTTTTGTTATCCAGGGCAACACCAAAGATATCCTGCAATGTTCTGAATTTTTGAGATTTTTATTCATGAAAAAAATTCTCTCAGCTGGCCATTCTATTGAAAACCAAGTCTTCAAAGAGGAAATAGATTTTCAGTAGATGTTCAGCATCAAACTTAGGCAATGAGTGTAACCATGGAACGAAGAACAACTGTCTCAGTTTAGCCAAATCTGGTTGACCATGTCCCCTGTTGAGTTTGAAATCACAATACTATTGAACTACAAACCCATCGATTTCGACTCGGTGGGTTCCTGCTCTTCCTCCTCTCTCCCCCTCTCTCTCCCCCCTCCCCTCCCCCCCTCTCCTCCTCCCCCCCTTCTTCCCCTTTATAGTGGTTCAAGTCAGAATGTCTAAATTATTCAACTTGGATTCATTTGATGTTCATTAATTTTTTTTATACTATTGAAACTTTTTTTTTCATCGTTTTCCTTCCTCGTGTCACTTTTTCAACTTCATCAGCTTTTTTTTTTAGCATATCTTTCCTTCACATATAACAAATCATTTGATTATTTTCACAATTTCATTTTCCTTATTACCGTTCTGACTGACCTTCGCCATTTCAATTTCATCCCCGTCTTAATTTCAATAAAATTTATTTTGTTATTTCATTAATTTTTTTCTCAGCCTCATTCGATTTTCGTGTTATTTTTTGAACCTTTCTCTTCTTACCCACAGATTCAGTCGTGTTGGTAATAATTCAAATGTTTCTTTTCGATTTTTTCCCATTTGAATATACTTGGAATTTACTAATTTGAATTTTGTTGAGCTTTATTATTTTATTTCGTATCAGTGTGGAGTTGAATAATCTCCATGATTGGATTCCGAACCCCCTTCTGTTTTTAGTCAAAAAAAAATTGTTGAGTCACTATCAGTTACTTTAATCACAATCAGGCACTATAGCAACATGTGAGAGATATCCGTATATCCTGGCACGGACGTTAAAAAGTATATTGACCCCTACGACAGATGTGCGTGAAATGAACTTCGTATGGAATAAATTAAATTTCACGCATCGTTTCTTGAATGAACACCACGAAATATTAATATTGTTTCACAGGAGTGGAAATAACTACCTCTTTACCATAACCAATTAGGTGATAAAAAATATCTCCTTTCGAGTAGCGTTATATTATTCTTTTATCAAATTATATATTGTATTGAATCTTCCAAGAGCCAAAAATTGATATCTATAAAAATTATAACAATGTTCTGCACGAATCGTAGAGAAAACTGTAGTTTTTATTTCTTTAGAATATGGATTCAGTTCAATTTAATATCTATCATATATTGTTTGTCACTTAAAACTATCTATACAGAACCTTATTCACGAAACTTTGATAAGTGGAATCATCAAATAATGTGAGAAATATATTCATGAAATGTAGTCATCATAAAAGTTATAATTGGAACTCTGCTGTGAAAGTGAAACCTTTCTCAGAACCGTTTAGTTTAAGAGTTTAAGGATCAATTCTTCTGCATTTCTGCAGGATTTTATTAGTTAGGTGTTCAGGCACATGAACTATAGGTATTAACAACAATTTAATGTACCTGTTGTAATGAGTTAATTGAAATTAAAGAATCATACATCACAACATACTACTCATACTAGACAATTATTTCATTCGGCTATCGATTGTTTCCAACATCAACCCATTCATGGCCAACTCTTGCACCGAATTATCAATGAGAATCACGCGAATACCTACCTACCATTAGCAAAGAAGGTACCCAATATCGTTGTTGGTACGGTAGGCAGACTAGATGGTAGACGACTCACCAATAACTTGGCCTACTTTTGCAAAAAGCGAAATACCTCTATTTTCAGTCTGCAGTTGGTCTAGCCCAGCAACGAGCAGAGGCACCGTTTATTGCGTAAATACCTACTTGCGCAAAATGAGGTGAGGTCATGAAATCTTACCTAAGCACCTGAAATGGCAGATAACTGGTAAAACTGCATGATCTGAACGGCTCTCGTTTTATTGCAGCATATTCAGTTGTTCTGATTGTTTACGACCAAATGAGTTATAGCTATTTTTATACGTTTATTATCTGGGCTTTGGGCGGTGTTGCCGATGCATGTCTTCAATATATTCCTATATGGCTATATGTAGGAGTTGAGAAAACAAATAATTGACGATAGTGGATTCTTGAAACGACACATTAAAAGCGTGTAACAGCAAAACATTTCAATATCATTATTAGGAATCAAATCATGTTGTGGAAAAAGATAGCAAAGAGTGAGATTTTTGTGTGAAATATAAATGAGAAAAATAGAAACATTTTTCAATTAGGTTTGCATTAATCGATTATCAGAAGTTGAGAACGAATAAAACTACTATATATTTTGTATTTTTTTCTGAAATGAAGTCATGTTTTATTTGCTTGAATTTCAACGGGCTAATTTGGTTTTCAGAATATATAAGGTGGTTTTTACAGGATTTATGGTAACCAGCCAGAAACACCCTATTTTCAAAGCGAACAGGCACTTTCGAGAATAATGAGCTTCATGTCAATATTTCTCTTCATAAGGCATATATAAAAGCATGAGCTTTCTCAAGAAAGAGTATTAAATAGGTATGATCTTAGATTTTTGGGTTCCTAAGCTACCAAAAAAACTAAGAAGAAATAATTCATCCACAAACTCATCATCATTTCAAACTTTTTGTTTGGATTTGATTATCTTATTTGATTTGTATTTCTTATAAGAATCCTTTTCTCTCAGCAACAGGTTTCAAATAGAGTTATTAATATAGACGATGGCAGCCCGAACCAATACCACTTTCTAGGTCATACTTATTGTGATTTATTCAAACGAGATTAATTTCGAAAAAAATTTTCAAGTTATATTTTTGTTTGAGTATACCAGGTAAACAGATAAAGACAGCAAGAATTTGGGTTGGTCTTGAATTTTCAGAGGTTATAACCATCGAAAATCATCTGTAAGAGTAACATCTTTGTGTGAATTACTAATTACTACACAAAATAAGGCGAGATCATATTTTTTTTTCTCATAATTTTGGCGTGATCCTGTATATGCACAAAATATAATTTCTGCTGTACACTGTAATTTTTTATTCTTGCCAGTGACGGTTCATACGGGATCTGCAGTGAATCATTTTGGAGATAAAAGTGATACCTGTTTTTTGTCGAAATAAAAAATTATTTTTGAATTCTTATATCCTTTCTGAGTGAAGCTAGTCTATTGTATGTATCTAAGAGATTCAATTTTTTAAAGTGAAATTATGAATCAGAATATGATGCCAACATTATTTCACAAAAATATCAAAATTCACAGAAAAAAAGATTTCTACTTGAATTTTCAGCTCTATGTTGTCAAAGGTTAACACATTCAGAACATAGGTATGGAGTTTTTTCTCAAAATGGATCCGAAGATAACATCCATTGATATTAGCATGTTATTGAAAATTACACTCTATAATGTTCAAATCTTTACCAGATTGGTCTTAATATGAAGTTTGTCTATAACTTCCCACCTGAAATCAAGTTAGAGTCTTCAGGAAAAGAATCGATACCTTGGTGTCATATCATCTCCTGAGGATGTCAACTTGGTTTACGAAACGCACCTCGAGCTAAAGTTTTCGTGTTGAAAGTCTCACCTCCAAACCAAATGTTTTTAATCATACCTATCGTTGAAGGAAGGTTGAATACATTGTATTCTTATCTCTTTTTGACAAATTCCTCAGATGGTATCAAAGTCAAAATATTAAAATTTTTGGTACCAACTTACATTCAATTTTCCCAGGATTGGTGAATAAAATATAACATGAATACTATCGCCACCTCAAAAGTCGACAGCCATCACTCAGTAAAACAACTCGATTCGACACGTGTACGATCAATCCGCAGAATGTCATTCAGTGAATTCAAACAAATGAAACTTTCCAACATCGATCAGCTCTCCGACATCGACCCACGACATTTCCCCGCCGCTACCGCCGAACTGAGCGGGGCGGCAACGCCGCGCTCGACACCCAACTCGAAAACAAGCTACACGAGTCGGAGGTGCATCGAGGCGAAGCACTGCGTGATTTCGAAGCGCCGACCTCGTCCCGATAGCCGGCCAGCCATTGAGCGTACACGAGCGGCCGTCCCTAGTCATTCGCCTCCACGTGGAGTTCCGCTGAGCTTTTTTACACCGATCACCGACCTCGACAACTCGCAGAGACGTAGGTCGTGCTTCGGGTGCCCCGCGCGCCTCCCGCCGCCGCCCGTAACTGTGCCATTTTATTTGCAGTGGCTCTCTAGATAATTGTTAATGGATCGCGTTCGTCATGGGCGAGATGAAAAACAGAGGAACGCCGGTCGGTTTGGGAGATGTTTGAGGTTGGGATTCTTTATTCGAGATGTTTTATGAAGATATACGGAATGATTAATTGGTATCCTAGATAATGAACTCTATTGACCATGCATTTAATCACGCTGGCTGATTAGTATTGTTTACCCAACAAATTGTTACTTTGTTGGGGCATTTTTTCTAGGAAAATGCCTGCAGAGTCTGATTAGGCCTGGCAACGAAGAGTATTGTTTAGGTATTTCTTCGATTTTTGGACTTGGAAATATACCCACCCAAGAAAGACATTGGTGACATTTTTAATTCAATGATTTTTGGTAGATTGAACTTTTAATCGTATCTTTCGACATATTCTCACTCCTCACAAAAAAAAAACTGGGAGCTGGGTATATGTACTCGGACAAAACCAAAATGAAAATGAATGCAAGAAGAGGAAGAGAATGACACATGATTTCATTCATTTCACTAACAAATCCCAGATTTCTTGAGGTAAAAGTTCTTTAGTTTTTGTTTCCAACAAAGTTCTTTGTTTTTGGGTAAGTTGATTATATTTTTTTATAAGGGTATTTACTCCAATAGATTCTATTGTGATTTGAAATCAAATAAAAGGATGCCGAATTATGGCAAACCAAACTGCAAAATTGTGAGGCTTGTCCAATCTCAAAACAGTTGGTTGTACTACGAGAGTTTAAACTCGCATTAAAATGTAATATGATTGTTGATTTCTTCACGGAAAATTGGAATCTTTGGTGTAAAAATAAATGAAGCACGTTAATAGTAAAACATTACTCTGACACCAAATTCCAAACACTCGTAGTTGACGCTCGTAATCAACCTGAAATATTTCAATGTAGGTAGTGACAGGTCGTATATTTGTCATCTATTGGGGAAAACGTAATATTTTGCATGCAAAATAATGAACTCAAAAAAATGCGACACTCAAGTACAACCATAGGATGTATAAATATTCGATAGCTTATTAGATATGAATTTTTGAAAATAGTGATATTTTTGTCATTTTCAGACTTGATCACTTATTACTCGAAAGTAATGTATTTATTGTAGAAATGTCGAAGAATAAAAAGTTTCTATTTCAGGTACCTACTTTTGCTGTGATTTTCTACGACTATGTTAAGAGTAGGTAACTTTAGATTTTTTTGATAACATTTTGAATAAAGAAAGGAAATATTTAAATTTCCTAGAATTTATTTTAAAAGCAAGCAAAATAGAGGCTGGTTTGAAACAAATTGGAATCAATACTTTCAATCAATAATTTCGAATTACATGATAGTGATTACGAATTTTGCTTCTGGAAACATTCCCTATATATAAATCTTCAGGTATTATACAGTGTGAGAACTTCTAGTGTTCATATAATGTAAATAGAATAGAAAATTTCAGTTGAGAAAACCAGTGCGACAGATCAAGTGACGTGGTGGTCATGTCATAGAACCGCTGACTCCAATTTGAATGAATAAAATACGCTTTTAGTCATTTGAATACTTCTTATACGGTATTCGTATTGCAAGGTGAACAGCATCATCACATTAAATCTGATTCCGTAACACCCGGAGGTTCCAGTTAGGGTCAAATCAATCCATTCTATGAAAAATTCTCTTCTACCTATTTCAGTTTTTTGAAATAGCCTATCAATCGAGACTATCGATATCGAAACTCATCTAGACTTTGGGTAGAAACTAAAGAGGAAGAAATTCCAAAGAACGACGGCCTTCAAACCCGAAGAAAAGTAGTGATACTGAAAACCTCGGCCGCGAGAGCCTTAACCATTTTGGAAATTAAAGAGTTAGAAATTTTTTATTTATGACTCGGTTTTCCATTATATCAAAAATCTCTTTTCTGCTTGAAGAAGTTATGCTTAGCAAAATAGGTATCACGGTTTTGTATTTTGTACTACGGATTTTCATCAAGGATCGACCAGTTCTATTCAAGATACAGCAGATTTACTCTCCATTGAAACAGCACACAGCATCAATCTGTTTTGAATTTTGACTTTCAATGCTGGAAGCTTTCTTCAATTCTTAAAGCATTGGCCCTAGCCCATTATACACATGATCAAACGCTTTTGCTTAATCTGTGCATTTGGCATCAAGCTGTTTCTTCTGAAGTATCATGATAGTGATGTTTTGGTACAATGTCAAATTGAGAACCAGTATAGTATATTTATTCAACTGCAACCATGTTGATTGTGAGGAGTTTTTGATTCTAAAAAAGCCTTTCAATAAATAGTCTGACTTTTTGGGAGGTCGGGTCACTTTTGAGTACGGATTTTGAGTTTGAGTCAGCGTCAGCTCGAAAATTGTATACTTTTTGACGATTTCTTGTATATCCAATGTTAGAACATTTTCAATATTATCGTAAGTGACATCGTTTTTGACTTTATATAGGTGAGTCAGGTCAACTCTATCAGAGAGAGAAACTGCAGACTGTACATTTATAATAAAAAGAGCAGGAAATAAGCTGCAACTTTTTATTCTCTGGATTTCCTACCAAGAGAAGTACTTAATATGATGAAATGGGGTAAATGCAAAGATACGTGTTACATTTGAAACGATTAAATAATATTTTCAATTGAAAAAAAAATGTTGAAACTGAAATGATTGACTTGTTTTTAATGTGCCTTTTAATGAATTCTACGACTTTTTGAAGCTCAGGTCACTTCTGAAGACTGATTTTGAGTTACATTCAGCTTGAAAATTGTATACTATCTGGCGATTTCTTGAAAAACTCTCCAGTGTTTGAACATTTCCAATATTATCGTAGAGAAATTCGTTCTTGACCTGGCAGAGATCAAACCTGTCAGAGAAAGAAACTACAGACTAAAGTCAGGTATTCCACTGTATGAATATCAACAATGAAAAGAGCAGGCAATCAAGCTGCAATTTTTTTATGTTCTGGATTCCCTACCAAGAGAGGTAATATGATGAAATGTGAATGCAAAGATACACGTAACATTCGAAATCATTCAATATTTTCAGGTGTGAAAAAATCTTGAAAACTGAAATAATACTGTCCTCTCACATATCAAAAGCAGCTCAGATTGCCTCAATAAGATTTCTAAAAAAAGTATGTCAGCAGTAGGTATACTTACAAGTTTTATATTGTCGTAGGACGCGTCATTCAAATGTCCATAATAACGGGCGCATCAATGAAAAGTAACGCGAAACCACTACAGATACGAGAACCGTCAGCAAACTGATCGCAAAACTCGAGGAATTTCGGATTGCAAAAATTTTCGCAAGGGGTATTATTTTTCAGACCACCTTTTGCATGAGCCAAAATCAAACTAAAATGTTTACCTCCTCTCGCTCGGCGGGCCCGACGCCCGCCGAAGCCGGTCGATCGGGTCGCCCGTGCTCCCCCTCCAGGTCACCGGTCAGAGCCTACTGGGTCTGACTCGTGTAGAGAGGCACGTGGAGGCGAATCACTGCGGGGTTTCGATCTGCACGCGTTGTTTTTTTAGTTATTTTTAATGGTTTATTGTGTTTTCGAGTGCGATGATAAGGTTTTTAATCGCCCCGCTAATTATCCTTGGAATTGTTTATTTTTTTGGGATTTTCGTTATCTGAGCGAGGGGGAGAGCGAGCGACAGGCATCGAGATAAGGAATTTTCTTGGAGTTGAGATCGGTCAGGATTCGGTTTGGCGAACGTCGTCTAATTATTTGTTGTTTGGGTGTCTGTCTGGGCCGTGAAAGGCGAACAGCATACGATCATTTTTTTAATGCTAATTATTGCCGAACTAATAATAGGTTCGGACCTTGCGCAAAAAATTCGGGTGTTATTACTACCTCAAGGTAACAAGGAGAAAGAGGTCGTTCTGGTCTGGAACCCGGGACACACGAGGAAATAAAAAATATATTAAAAAATTCAACGATTATTTGAATCTGGTTGACATTGTTTTTTATTGAGTAGGAGGGACTCTCCATTGTATAATAACAAGTCAACTTCTTTGAAATCTCTCGATTATTACTAATAATTAATTAGAAAAATAAAATGACGAAAAAAGTAAATTAATTCTAAAAATGAAATGAATAAGGTTCGCAAAAAAAAAGAAAAATTGAAAATAAATATGAAATAGTAATTGAAAAAAATTAAAGAAGAAAACAAAAATTAAAACAGTTTTAGAAGAATTCACGAAAACTGAATAATCAAAGGAAAATGAGGAAGCAGCAAAACAGATTGACGAAATCAAGAATGAGCAGAATTGTGCGAGAAAAGGAAATTTTTTGAAAACCAAAATATATGACAAAAAAATAAATTTCAGAAAACGAAAAAAAAATACTTCTAAATTATGTGAAATATTTGAAAAAAAAATCATGGAATACTGGATAAAGTAGATCACTGTTCGATTATCAAAAGAATTTTTTTATGAAAGTTAAAAAAGCACATAAATACAATAATATAATAATAATTGAAGGAATATATTATGAAAATGTGATTAAATTTCAAATGATAAAAATGTAAAAAAACAAAATGAATGACAACCAGTTTACCAGACGCTTTCAATCACGATAATAACAGTAGTTATCATCAATATCAAGACGATTGCGGATGTAGACGTTCGAAACGTCGCCGTCGTAATGAAATTTGTCTGAAACTTCACTTGAAATGTTCGTTTTTATAATTTTCATTTTCATAATTCAGTAAATCACTCATCTGAATTTTTTGTTTTTTATTATGTGTTATTTCATAATTGATACTTTTTTCTTTACTTCGTTTTTTCTTATTGATTTTTGTCTTTCATCTATCACTGGTTTATTTTATCAGTACCCTTTTCAGATATTTCACATAAAGGTTTTTCGTTTCATTATATTCAATTTTCTTTTTAGTTTTTTTGGGTTTGGGTTCTTAACCTACCACAATCTGAAAAAATAAGAATTAATATTGGAATCTATACAAGTGTAGAAGGGCAGATTTTCAATCTGTCAAAAAAAAACGTTAACGTTTCGGGATAAAACCCGCTTCCGTTTTCAAAACTTCTTCACAAATATTTCTTATTTTAGTAGGTTTTCGGAAATCTGTCAAAGATTTGACATTAGTCCTCCTTCTCATTTCATTCTTGATATTATTAAAGTATTTTTTCTTGCTTTCTCTTTTTCTCAGATTTATTTAGGATTGTTTTTTTTTGTACCTCTTTAGAATCGTTTGTTGTTCTTGTTATGTCCTTTATTTTTTCATTTATTTATCCAGTGAATTCTCAAGCAGAGTTTCTTATGTGTTTATTTTGATAAAAACAACATATTGACCATATTTCTTTGGGAAATACACTCGTTCTATAATGCAACACTTCTTTCTCAACAACGATTGACTACAAGTCATTCCTGCAGCAGCTATGGCTAATATTATTTGTCATTTGCCAAGTCTATTCTTTTCATTTATATCGTTATACCTACATCTCTTTGTATTATGCATCGGCTCATGATCTCATCTCTTCTTTTTATGGATATTTTTTTTTTGTGATTTAATTGAAAAACATGTTTAGGAGATGAATGATGTCTTACAAGTCGAATGCTGGATGTCTGTGATATTTTTGTAAACTTGATGTAGGTTGCCCTTATACAGATGTGGAAAATAACATGGGCGTTAGAGTAAAAGATACCATTCATTGAAACAAAACTTCACAGTCAGAGTTGAAATTCAGTTGTGTTTGAAATTTGTTGAACCGATTCACACAGCCAACTGGGTTACAATAATTAAAGTTTGGCGACATACTATCAAATGAAAACCAAGCTGCTAAGAAACGTTTTATATCTCAAGGGTTTGTGGGTTGTTACCCAATGAATAGAGCTGTCCTTATAAAAGCAAGTTAGCTTGTTTCGAACCCCTAAGATACTGGGAGGTCCTGAAGCATCTGGATTCTACGTTAGGTACTAGATGCATATATGGACAATAATAGTGGAAACGAGTCTGTCTATTCGGAAATCAAACAATGTTAAAAACGTCGTAGGGAGGACTTGAGCGAAAGATGGGAATTCAGTATATTGATCATTTCGTCTGTGAACTGCAGAAACAAGTTTGAATATGCAACAGCATACTTGTAAAAAACAAAAATTATTGCGTCACATTCAACAAAATTGGATGGATTAGAGAAAACTGTATACACCACGAATGCAGAATACTGTGTTATCGACGAGCTGATGACAGATTTTCCATACTTTAATCGTTCGATACAAACCAGACAATAATAAAAATTTATCTCGCCACCAAATTTCAACACATCTCCTGTGTGAGAAGCAGTTTTCTTCGGAATATTGGCTTCATGAAAAGAATACATTATTATCCATAATTCATTTGGAATTTTGGGAGAAATGACAGCGTTATGTAAGTCTTTTTTCAATAGTGGCTGCGTGAATTCCGAAGAAATCTGTACTTTGAACACAAAATATGGGTTGACAATTTGATTCCAAAGATATTTTTATAGTTTGGTGGTTTCATTCACTTTATCCAGATATAGAATTTCACTGGGTTATTCTTGAAATGACTATGATTTTCCTCTCATTTTTAAAGAAACAATCTTCATCAAGTATTGAATAAAAATTAGCTCGTAACTCACAAAAAACTATTTCTTCGGAATAAATTCAAAAGTTATAAATACTTCAGATTATTCAAAATTTCAAAAACGTATCACACGCTTTAGACGTCAAAGTCAATTGAAACTATCATAGAAGTCTACGTTTGGATATCACTAATATTTGTTACCATAGTTGGAACAAAATTGATTTAGTCATCCGATACTGAGATGTTAGGAGAATATATTGAGTACTGTTTGAACGTCATTATTTTGTGGTATAAGAATATTTGTTCCATAGTTTTCTTGGTTTCTAACCTACCACAATCTGAAAAAATAAGAATTAATATTGGAATCTATACAAGTGTAGAAGGACAGGGGCCTGTTTCATAAAAGTACAAGTCTTGTAGCTACAAGACAATGGAAGTACAGGTAAAAAACGAGTAAAGAACAATTATTTCGGATCGTGTTTCTTTGTGTTCATCTTGTAGCTACAAGACTTGAACTTTCTTAAAACAAGCCCCAGATTTTCAATCTGCCGAAAAGTTGCTAATTAATTGAACTTGTTCTATCCTGAAGGAAGTGTTCTTCAATAGATGCAGCAACTTTTCGGGGTAGATTGAAAATCTGCCCTTATTCACTTGTATAGATTCCAATATTCGATCTAATTTTTTCAGATTGTGGTGGATTAGAAACCCAGAAAACTACGGAACAGAGATTATATTTGTTTAATAATTGTCCAAACTACGTAGTGTTCGAGAGTTGCTTCAAAAAGGGTTTTGCTTGAGATATGTGACACCTATTCTCATTGCTCATCTATAAAATCATCAAATTTATTAGATAAGTTTCAAGTATTTACTAGTATTGGAATACTTCTCGTATAACTGCTGCGAAATAACGTCTGATTACATAACATAAGCACACGTTTTCTCCCTGTTGTTTGTTGAATAAAGATTGTCGTCAGTTCTGCAACTGATGGGAAATCAACAGACAAATAAATTTTCATTAGGCGCCTCGTAACTCTCCAGGTATGAACAACAGTCCTGTTTATCGGCAAATACGCAACAATTCTTTCAATAGGTAATCCATCTCGATTTGAATGAATAACACTGCCGGAGAAACAAAACAGCCATTTTCCATTTTATAATATTTTTATTAATTATATAATTTTTCTTGGAAATTCATCATTGTATATATATATGTATATATATATATATATATATATATATATATATATATATATATATATATGCTGGCTGGAACTTCCGGTTGATCCGCGTCTGGAAAGATTTACTTGTCTACGTTTCGACTCCCATTTCGGAGCCATTTTCAAGACTTAGTGACCTTGCGTCTAGGTCTAGTTGTCTCACTAGCTGGCTATCATCACTGGAGTGATGATAGCCAGCTAGTGAGACAACTCAGACCTAGACGCAAGGTCACTAAGTCTTGAAAATGGCTCCGAAATGGGAGTCGAAACGTAGACAAGTAAATCTTTCCAGACGCGGATCAACCGGAAGTTCCAGCCAGCACATTTCTGACCGCGGAAGCCTAGCCGATCAAATATATATATATATATATATACAGAGTTAGAGAAGTAAATGAAAGTTTCTCAGGTTGTATGAGTTAGTTAGTAATACATATTTTTTTAACAGAAAGACTGGGACTAATATAACTGTCTTTCATAACTGCCTGAAGATCAAATATATATAATATATCAAATGAATCTGATGCTCTCATTTGGTTTCTTAAATAGATTCGTTCTGATCTGGTTTTTGTGATTAAAATGATCCAAAATTGAATATGAAGAATGAAATGAAAAATTCTCGAAGAGATGATATTATGAAATAATTGAAATAAAATATAAAATACGATTGTGCAATATGTGACAAAGATGAGCGATAATGTCATAATAAGAACAATACCCATCGGTGTTCCGATGCAGCGAATTATTTTAATAGGGACATTTTCCACAATATGACTCTGATAGGGGAAATATTTGAAGCTATAACGAACAGTACACTGCAAAAAAATGCGTTCTGCATGGTACTGAGGTCAACAATAGTTCTGATGGACTACTTTTCACAGCTACCCAAAAGAATGAAGGTGATTCACAGCTTGCATGAATATGTTACGAAAAAATATAATAAAAAACCACTTGTTACAGTATGCCCACTACGACTTGATACAGTTTTATTGTAAGAATATATCATTTATAAGTGATGATATTACATCGGGGGCTCATATTTCAAAAACAATCTTATAGTCCAAGAACCAGGTACTTTTTTTCTGCAATCTTCTACAGAATTGATATTCTTGTTGGAAAATGTTCGGGGGTGTCCCCTGAATGTAAATTCAAGTTGGCGGGACGGGGGGGGGGGTTGAGCTTCAGCCGCCATCTTGGAAAACACGTTTTATCGAATATCTCGTGAACCGTGCATCGTACGATAAAAACAGGATTGTTTTTGTAGATAATGAAATTCTCTGCAACTTTTATAAGAAACTTTTTTTTGTATAAAGCATAGGTTTTTATTTATGGCGCGCCAAAATACTGCCATTTATACTGTTTCATCAACCGTTCACTATATATTTAGCAATAACCATGCTGGGAACAGTTTGGCGCGCTATAAATGAAAACCTATGCACTATACGGAAAAAAGTTTCGAATAAAAGTTGAAGAGAATTTTATTATCTACGAAAATGATCCCTACTGTTTTTGTCGTACGATGCACGGTTCACGAGATATTTGAGGAAACGTGTTTTCCAAGATGGCGGCTAAAGCTCAACCCCTCCTGTCCCGCGAACTTGAATTTATATTCAGGGGACACCCCCAAACATTTTCCAACAAGAAAATCAATTCTGTAGAAGATTGCATTATGAACCTACTTTTTTTGCTCTGGCTCTTGGCGTATTAGGCCTGCTTTCATTAAACAGTCGTGGCTAGTATCCAATGAGGAGGATAAATTTTATACGACAAATTCAGCAAAAGACCGAATCAGTACGGTATATCATCCTTCTGCAATTAGGTACCAGATCAAATCCAGAACAACTGCCCAGAACACTGTTTGTACTGTTTGATGAAACAAACCAAAAGTAAAAATATACTGTCTTGTACGCTGAATTTTTAACGGTGGAACTTTTAGAGTTCTGAACAAATAGCCTCGCAAATAGCATAAACTTTTTTCCAGATAAAATGTGCTCGTTTAAGTAAATTGTCTATTCAAATACCATTTGATAACAGCTTTTTGAGATAACTTTTTATTGCAACTTCACCTGTTTCTTGGAAGCGATTATGAGAGTAATCGAGATAATTCCTAAAAAAAGTTTCTCGCAATGATAAGTCGCAGATAAGTTTTTTGTTGAAGTGGAATTTGACGTTCATGGAATAACTATAGTTTTAGTGAGAGGGTTAGTGATATGTCCCTATAAAAATGATTCGCTGCATCGGATCACCGATAGGAATTGTTCTTTTTTGACATTATCGATTTTCTTCTTTGTCACATATTGCATCACATATTGCACAATCGTACTTTATATTTTATTTTAATTATTTCGTAACATCATCTCTTTGAGAAATTTTCATTTCATTCTTGATATTATGAGGATATTTTTTGTTTCCTTCCCACTTTTTTCGAGGATTCATTTGGTTTTCGAGATTTTTTTCATAATTGTTTTTGGATTTCATGTGTTTATTTGTTTTTTCTAAGTGTTTTCTTTAGTTTTCACTGCATGATCTCTATTCCTTCTATTTTGTCACCTATTTCATTTTAGAAACATTCAGTTTATTCTAACAGGATTCAAGGGAGGTGAGAACTTTAGGGAATGGAAATTGGAACCATTGTCACTGAACAGAAAACATTGTCAATCAGATTGAAACCAACATTATTTGAAAGGTAAACCTTTGACTAGATTTTTCTTTTAATTTTGGCTCATTTCAATTACCCAAACCAGATCAGAACGAATCTATTATAGAAACCAAATGTTTATATATATATATATATATATATGCTGGCTGGAACTTCCGGTTGATCCGCGTCTGGAAAGATTTACTTGTCTACGTTTCGACTCCCATTTCGGAGCCATTTTCAAGACTTAGTGACCTTGCGTCTAGGTCTGAGTTGTCTCACTAGCTGGCTATCATCACTGGAGATCGAGGATAGAAGGTTGGTGGGATTTAAGGGTTCATTAGTAGTTATGGCAGGATCAGGTATCGGACGGTCGATGGGAGGTTCGAACGGATTGGTTCCCAAGTCGGAGTGAATAGAAGTATGTCGGACCAAAAGTGGTTTCCAGGTATTGGGGAGTCTTTGAGAATCGTCGCGTTTATTGAGACAGTTGGGACGTTTTTCGATTTCAATGGCTTCACGGGTAATTCTGGTTTGGAGGGTTTTGGCTGTGGCAACGGTTTTGGTGTTTTTGAAATCTATTTTGTGGCCTGTTTCTAGATGATGTTGAAATAATGCTGAGTTTGTGTCAGAATTACGGCCTGCTAGTTCGTGTTCATATGCTCTACAGGACACTCGTCGGTTGGTCTGGCCGATGTATGTTCTGGGACAGTTAGAGCATGGTATTTCATATATTCCTTGGGTTTCATTGGGGATTGTGTCTTTGGGTGTTCGAAGGTAGGTGGATATTTGGTTGTTAGCAGTGAAAATGGTTTTGATGTCATGTCGTGTCAGAATTCGACTTATTTTATCCGTAACACCATGAATATATGGAAGGAAAGCTTTTTGTCGTTCAGGTTCGTCCTTCGGGGGTCTAGGGTGAAGATCTCGGGTTTGCTGGAGTTTAATAGACTTGTGGATTTGGGAATCGGAAAAATCGTTCTGGGTAAGTGCGGATTTGAGCTTTTCCATTTCATTGGATCTATTGTGGTTATCGGTGAGTTTGAAGGACCTATGTATGAGAGAATTCAGAACCGAATTCAATTGTGCTGGGTGATGATGAGACTTGGCATTGAGGTACCGGTTTGTATGGGTTGGTTTGCGGTGGACGGTGTGAGTGAAAGAATTGTTGGACTTCCTGATGAGAACATCCAAGAATGGGAGGGAGTCGTCCTTTTCTATTTCCATAGTAAATTGTATGTTGGGGTGAATGGTGTTAAGGTGGGTCAGGAATGTTGGTAGGGTTTCAAACCCATGAGGCCAAATGGCAAAGATGTCATCTACGTATCTGAGCCAGCAAGTGGGCTTGAGTTCAGATGTGTCAATGGCTCTGGTTTCGAAGTCCACCATGTAGAGGTTTGCAAGAACTGGGGAGAGGGGGGAACCCATCGGGGCTCCTTTCACTTGTTCGTAGAATTTGCCCTGAAATTTGTCCTTCAAACTCACCGATAACCACAATAGATCCAATGAAATGGAAAAGCTCAAATCCGCACTTACCCAGAACGATTTTTCCGATTCCCAAATCCACAAGTCTATTAAACTCCAGCAAACCCGAGATCTTCACCCTAGACCCTCGAAGGACGAACCTGAACGACAAAAAGCTTTCCTTCCATATATTCATGGTGTTACGGATAAAATAAGTCGAATTCTGACACGACATGACATCAAAACCATTTTCACAGCTAACAACCAAATATCCACCTACCTTCGAACACCCAAAGACACAATCCACAATGAAACCCAAGGAATATATGAAATACCATGCTCTAACTGTCCCAGAACCTACATCGGCCAGACCAACCGACGAGTGTCCTGTAGAGCATATGAACACGAACTAGCAGTCCGTAATTCTGACACAAACTCAGCATTATTCCAACATCATCTAGAAACAGGCCACAAAATAGATTTCAAAAACACCAAAACCGTTGCCACAGCCAAAACCCTCCAAACCAGAATTACCCGTGAAGCCATTGAAATCGAAAAACGTCCCAACTGTCTCAATAAACGCGACGATTCTCAAAGACTCCCCAATACCTGGAAACCACTTTTGGTCCGACATACTTCTATTCACTCCGACTTGGGAACCAATCCGTTCGAACCTCCCATCGACCGTCCGATACCTGATCCTGCCATAACTACTAATGAACCCTTAAATCCCACCAACCTTCTATCCTCGATCTCCAGTGATGATAGCCAGCTAGTGAGACAACTCAGACCTAGACGCAAGGTCACTAAGTCTTGAAAATGGCTCCGAAATGGGAGTCGAAACGTAGACAAGTAAATCTTTCCAGACGCGGATCAACCGGAAGTTCCAGCCAGCACATTTCTGACCGCGGAAGCCTAGCCGATCAAATATATATATATATATATATATATATATATATATATATATATATCTTGAGGTGGGCATTTCGAATTGAATGCAAATTGTGATAAACCAGAGAATTTGATAATCTATTTATCAGTTTCCTGATTCATCTTGCTTCATAGCAAATGACACTTTCTCTTTATATATATATATATATATATATATATATATATATATATATATATATATATATATATATATATTCATTAAGTGTATACTAGTTCTTATTATTTTTTTTGATAGGCAAAATTTGAGTTATACGAGAAGTAGCTGACTAATTGGACTTGCTCTATCCAGAAAGAACTGTTTTTCAATAGACGCATAAACTTTTCGGAGTAGTTTGAAAATCTGCCCTTCTACATTTGTATAGATTCCAATATTAGTTCTCATTTTTTCAGATTGTGGTAGGTTACAAACCCAGAAAAATACGGAACAAATATTGATAGGGAAAACCTAATCGAATGAAAAGAGCCTACAGTTGATCATAAAAATGTGAATAATTATGCCAAATACTATAAAAAAACTACATCAGATTCAAGATGAATACAAAGTCTATAGCAAAGAATGAAAAAGGCTACAACTAGAAAATACATTGTCATTATAGCCGGCTACAAAATTAGTAGAATATGACTGCTGATGTCAACAAACTTGAAATGAGCTTGTTTCGCGAACTGTCTTTTTAGGAACAAGATTTGATTTTGTAATTTCAAACGTCATATGGATATAGTGATCATGCTCACTCATGACGTTGTCTTCATCTTTATCTTGAAAGTTTATATTTGAGAACTCTCAGAGTCACATTTTTCAGAATTGAGGCAAGAATAAAAACAAACAGTTGTATAAATAGTCTTATGTAGAGATGCACAACCAACTTATTATTGAGATTGAAACGAAGACACACTAGTACTGGAACAAAGACAGATGTATGAATTGACCCTAATAGAAATAAGAAACTGACATTGAGGTGTCAAGTTTTCACGAATAAATGCAAGAACTTGATGAGTGTGTTTCTATTCTGACCTAGGACACGGATATATCGTTTTACAATGTGTAATTTGGAAAAGTGTTTCGTGCAGCTTGCTTCGAATGACCCAACAATTTTTTTTGTATGTCTTATGGCCTAAAAGACTCTTTCCAACTAAAATCACCTGCGTCGACCGGTGCAGGTTGCTCTTATTCTTTCCCGACCACCCTCGCATACCCCTAGATCCGCACTACTTCGAAAACACAATCGAACACCCCTTTTTCCCCCCCGTTCGACCTCATTGCCTTTGACTGTTGTGCTAACCTTCATACACGTGCTCGGTTCGAAAGACCGCAGTGCTTCGCCTCCTCGCGCGTCTTAATCGAGGACATCCAACAATTCTCGGCCAGCGTTGCCGATAACACACGAAATTCACAAGATCTGCGTATTTTCAGAAATGAATGTTGAAGTATCGGTTTTAGGGTTTTTTCGTTATCACCTATGATGTGCTTGTCACTTTGATATTTTTTATTTGAATCGATTGTGCTTACCTCACTTTTAATAATTTATACATTAAAAAAGGTTATGAAAGACCGAACCAAGTGTATATTGTCATCTTAATTCATCCGCTTTCCCTCGTTGATCAAAATATATTTCCACATGTAATTACATTGGTTGAGGGGAAGTTGTTGATACGATTTTCAACACTGCAACTTCGACCCTCTAGGAAGGATGGGACCAACCCTTACTACTCCAAGGGGTCGAGTGATATTTCTTCTGAAAGGACACCTAATTATCTTTCAAATGAAATCTCATTCTTAAAATTAGATAGGATAGTTTCCGAAATAAGTATCTAATTGTGTAATGGTTTTTCTAATCTAATTATTCGACTAACAAAATACTTGATGAATTGTAATACAAGAAGTACGTAATTATTTACATATATGTTCCAAATGACCTAAGGAAACGCATTGTACAAGAGTGCCATTTTTTTTTAAACCAACGTGGAATCAGATATTTCGTTTGTTTTTGTATCAAATCGTGATCTCTGTATACATTTAACGCCGTGTCAATTTTCATCAAGCTTCGTAAAAAATTACTTTTTCGTCAAGTATACGAACAGTACAGTATATGGTCAACGCGAAAGAAAAAAGATTTTGATAGGTTATGATCTTATTCATCAGCTTTACTCGAGAATAATAGCCATTATACGCGACTAGAATACTATACTTTGTCCACGACTATTGTATAAACCACACATTGTAAAAGCAATATTGAAAATTAAATTGTTATACTTCACCAAAATCGAATTTATAATAATCTGTTCGAATACCTAAGAAATATCAATGATATCAAAAAATTCAACAGAAATGTAACAAATATAAAAATTCAACAAAAATGTAACGAATATTCATAATGCATGTGTTTTTTCAAGAATTATGATACCTATTAATCACAAGTGAATAATTAACTCATTATTCACGATCTTGTCGTTATTCTTTGAGAAACACATGCATTATGAATATTTTATACAATATAGTAGTGGACAAAAATATATTCATTTGTTGGCGTGTCCGATTAACAGTTGTTTAAATGACATATATTCCACACCGTGATCATTTTCATAAATTTTTCTAGGAAATTTCTTATCACAAGCTTCCCTTTCAAGTACAAGTACAATGAAAATAGTTCAATGCGAAAAAAAGTGAATTTTATAGCAAAGGAATTTCATTATTGTATTTCAACAATGTCATTCTTCCACGAATCTGTGCTCTGCGATTTCCGATATCTTTTGCGTATTTACGCCACGAACCCCGCAAAAAACTGTTCTTTCCATCTGGCAACGCCGCTTTTCGCGCTATCCTCTCGCTGCGAGCCGATTGCGTATCGATCGTCGCCAAAATCCTTGGAAATTATCTCGCAAATTGCCATTATTATTAATTCCCGATTAAAAAGCACCTCGTGTATACACTTTTCGTTGGATTTCGCAAATACCGGCGAAATATCGCCAGTTTCTGCCGGATTAAAATCGCCGGAGAAAGGGAAAGCCTGCGACCAATCTGCGACGGTTGCCGGAGCGGGCCGAGCGTCCCAGCCACCTTGACCAATCTCAACGTAACTTACGTGCTCCTTGTTTGACGCGCGTGGGAATCCGAATTTCGTTGTTACGGCCAGCGGAAAGGTTGAGGATAATTGGAGAGGACGGCAATGAGCGATCTTCATTTTTTTTTATTTGGGACCGCGAGTCGCTTGTTGAGCAACTGGATTTAGACGAATTGGTACGAATTTTGCGTGGAATAGTCAAGGTATTGGAGGAAATGTACCTATTGGGTTTCAAGATGAGCAATACGCCCTCCGGTGAAATGTTTCAGTCAATGTCAAATCATTTCTGCTTGTTGAAGTCTTGGTCAAAGTGGCGCTGCGATATTTTTTTGAAATTGTGGAATACGATTGAAATTATTACAATATTCATGAAGCACAATTCATGGTTAACGTTCACATGAAAATATTTATATATATTTATATATACAGTGTGGTCCACTAAGTCTGCAACAAATGGGAAACTATTTTATTATCGATTTCTCAGAAAATTTTTATGTATAGTACTTGAAAAGATGATGAAAGAAAAAAATGTAAAATCACAAATATTCATAAACAATTTGAATAAAATATAATAATATAAAATAAGATTTAGCATATATGCTTGACAGTTTGTTGAAAAAAAGTTTTGAATAGTCCTTATCCAAAAACAACACTAAAAACTATAATAGTCGCTTTAAAAAAAATTCGAACAACGTCAAAGGCCTAACCTCAATGAGCAACTACTTGTCGATGTCAAAGTGGTGCAGATTATTTGGATTTTTTTTTACTGTGGTGCTGCGATCTTCATTTGAAATTCCAATGGGCAAGAAAAAATAAGCCGATCTATCATCATCTAGTATTCAGATGTCAGGGGTAACTATTCCTACAAAGTCGAGTATCTCGATGCTAGGAATTACGATCAGTAATAATTTCTCATGGAAAAACAACGTGAAATTGATCGTTAAAGGTGCTTCCCAGATGCATAGGTTTCAATGTATCTACCTATTGGGTTTCAAGATGAGCGATACGCCGTCTGGAGAAATGTTTCGATCAAGGTTAAAATATTGTCGCTTACTAGTTTGAGTCTTGGTCAAAGGGGCGCTGCGATATTATTTTGAATTTTTTTGAAATGTTGAAATACGATTGATATTATTACAATATTTGTCAAGCACAATACATGGTTGATGTTCACATGAAAAGTAAAAAAAACACTAATAACTGTAAAAGTCGCTTACAACATTTTACGGTTTGCAATTTTCAAATAACGTCAAATTCCTAACCTTAATCAGCTATAGTTGTCGAATGTTGAAGTGGTGCAGATTAGTTGGAATTTTCTAGAATGTGGCGTTGTGATCTTCATTTGAAATTCCAATGGGCAAGAAAAAACAAGCTGATCAATTTTAATATAATATTCAGGTGTCAGTAGTAACTATTCATACAAAGTCGAGTATCTCGATGCTAGAATTTACGATCAGTAATAATCTCTCGTGGAGAAACCATGTGAAATCGTTCGTTAAAGGTGCTTCCCAGATGCTTAGTATTCTGGTGAAATGTTTCGATCAAGGTCAAAATATTGTTACTTACTGGTTGAAGTCTTGGTCAAAGTGGCGCTGCGATATTATTTTGATTTTTTTGAAATTTTGGAATACGGGTGAATTTATTACAATATTCGTCTAGCACACATGAACATTAACCATGAATTATTTATGGTTAATGTTCACATGAAATATAAAAAAAACACTCAAAACTGTAATAGTCGCTTACAAAATTTTACGGTTTGGAATTTTCAAACAACGTCAAAGTCCTAACCTCAATCAGCAATAGTTGTCGAATGTCGAAGTGGTGCAGATTAGTTGGAATTTTCTTGAATGTGGCGCGGCGATCTTCATTTGAAATTCCAGTGGGCAAGAAAAAACAAGCCGATCTATTTTTATGTAATATTCAGATGTCGGGAGTATCTATTCCTACAAAGTATCTCGATGCTAGGAATTACGATCAGTTATCTTCATTTGAAACTCCAATGGGAAAGAAAAACCAAGTCGATCTATTTTTATGTAATATTCAGATGTCAGGAGTAATTATTCCAACAATTTCGAGTATCTCGATGCTAGGAATTACGATCAGTAATAATCTCTCATGGGGAAACCATGTGAAATCATTCGTTGAAGGTGCTTCCCAGATACTTAGGTTTCAATTTCGTGCGAAGAAATACTTCACTTCTCGTCAGCTTCTGAAGATCTTCAAGGCACACATTCGGCCTTTTTTGGAATGAAGTTCTCATTTGTGTGGCTCGGCACCAGAACATTAATCGAAACTTCTTGATTCTTAAAGGAGGGAGTCAATCCGTCTTTTTGGTGATTCTTCGCTCACGATCTCGCTCACTCGTTGGAGAATCATAGAAGGGTCAGAGACTCGACTCCCTTCTTCAGATATTTTCAAGGTCGTTGCAGTATCAACACGAAAGACCCGTTTAGTGCGGAATTCCCAACTCTTTGTTGTGAATTTGGAGATCTGTCGAACCTCTCTTGCTCAGGGATCTCATTTCAATCGAACAGATGAACTTTGGAACTGGGTTACGTAGAAATCACTTTTTGTTGCTCGATTTGTATAACAAGCAGATGATAATTGAATCAAATAGATAGCATACATAGGAAATATCTACACAAAGCTTCATGAGTAATATGGTTGAATAACTCCTCTACTCAATTTCTATGTTTTCAATGCAAAATAAGGTCAAATTATTATCATTCTTTTCAACCGGTGCCGGTGCAGGGTTATACATACAGACGAAATCAATTTTCGATCATTCATGTGCCCACCACAATGATTAGAAATTAATTCCACGTTATTTTGTTTCTTCGAGGTGTTTTCCAACCCCCCAAATCGTTTCAAGAATTTTGGATTAGGGATTTATAGTGAAAAATGGTAATAATTCGAAAAATGTGTTGGAGAAGGTAGAATGGGTGTAAAGGGCACCTGACCAATAGGCAGGATCGTAATATTATATTTGTGAAAAAAGGAGATCGCCGCGTTTTATTTCAAATTCGTGTTCTATGCATTATGTGAGTTCGCCATAAGTGTTATTGGGTTGGACTATTTTTGAATGTCTCCAATCTTTATTGATTTCTTTTTTTACATTTCGAAGTCAACAAGCATAAGTTATGCCTATTCCTCCCACTTTTTTACGGTTTCCATAAGCAGACAGATCCGAAATCCGATCGTACGACGATCCCATAGCTCTGTGATTGGTCTAAATTCAAATTTCGTACGATCGGATTTCGGATCTGTCTGAATCCAGCCCTAGTCCACAGTATGTAACCTAAACGAAAAAATGATTACCACATTTTCGAAACTCCGTGAGTGGCTTCACTTCTTATCGGCGGACAAAATAACGGCTGCGTTTTTCCAGTCGGACAACTTGAACATGTCGATTTTTCAATGTGTCAAGTGTATGTGGCGGACAAAATATCTTCTGAGAAGTAAACGTCTTCCTTTTTTCATCAAGTGTATTGAGCCATGTGGTAGCATTTACTTTGCCCGCTGCTATGGCCAATTAAATGGGTGATTATATGTTGACTGATTCTGTGAAAATAATTCATGTAGTAATTAGGGAACACGACCGCGTAAAATCGTTTCAATAATTGCAGCAGGTTTTCCGTCCGCCGAGCGCTATAACGTAGGTATTTCCCAATCAATTATCTTTCGAATTTGCTGCGAAAAAAAGTGTTAATTGCTTCATATAACATCGTAGAATCGACACGTTGAGAAGTTGATAATTTGAAAACGCAGCAGTTTAAAAAATTTCTGTATAGGAAAAATAACGTTGACTTGTCGATGTGAAGACATTCACGGAGATTCAAAAATGTGGTAACAAATTTTTCATTCAGGTCACGTATTGTGGACTAAAATATAGAATTCAGGCATTGGCTTGAGATATTTAACAAAATCTAAAAAAAAAAAAGATTTTTCGAATACCTGTTTATCGAAAGTATCAACTTCGGCGGATCCAGAAGAACGCATTAGGCAGTGTTAACGAAGGCACGATTTTCTGGAAGGAATTGCCATCAAAATGAGATGGAGATCGAACACCGTGTTGAGAAATCTCCTAGCGTCGGCCCTGTCGCTCGTAGACGGAAAATAATATGGGGCGTCGAAGAGAGGACGTCATTTTTCCAGGAACTCTTGATTCTCGTGGAGAATTCGATACATATCATCGAGACATCTCTGGAAAATTCTCCATAGGCGTACGCAAGTATAAAAGGGAGACACTTCATTGCGGAGAGAGTTTATTCAGATAGTTATAACAGTTTCTAGCTTAATGGAGAGGCGGAGAGTTTTTGGTTTTCATCGGAGAGAGCTTTGGTATTGCTAAGTGTAGAAGTCGAAGTGAAGAATTTCTAGTTCAGAGAGTTTTAGTACAGAGCGTTGGATATTTAGTGAAGCAGTTTGAGGGATTGTATTGTATTGTATTGTGATAAAGAGTTGTAATAAAAGTAGTGAAGTGTTGTCTGGAGTTTTAATCAACGAACCCAAAGAAATATCGTAACAACTGGAATATAATTGGCAAGTTTTCAGTAACATCCTTTTCCCAGCCAACACATCTGTGACATGACATCCCTGCGATGTCACTATCAAGTAACACTGAGACATTAATTTTGTTAGGTCGCTGCGATGTACACATTTGGCATGTAACTATTGCGATATCGAGTTGATGTGATATTTGTGACATCCAGTAGCTATCGCTCTTATGATGTCCAGTGTATATAATTCTGGTAATATCGATGAAATATCAATGATACAGAATACAGGCCTGCCAATAGTTCTGGATAGATTTCAGAATATATCCCACATATTAAAGGCAGAAAGTACGTCGCAGATTGATAGCGAAATAAATCGCAGAGTCATCGCACATCTGGTCGCAATTACGTCGCAAAATTGATCTCAATTTTGTCACAAGGTTTGTCGAAATTTTGTCACAAAACTTGTCACAATTTCGTCACAAAAATTGTTGCAATTTTGTCACAAAACTTGACGCAATTTCGTCACAAAACTTGTCGCAGTTGTATCACAGGCGATGTCGCCTGAGTGTGACATCGCGACATGTGAGCGACGTAAATGCAAGTTCCCTGCGACAAGTTTTGGGACGTCACACGCCTCGTCGTGATATCGCAGGGACGTCTCTGCGAGGTAACTGTGTTGGCTGGATTCATTCGGACGAATTCTGCGAATTTCGTACCTAGAGCTTATCCAATCCATCTTGGCACAGAACTTATAACATATAAGCCCAGCAATCTCTGTGAGGTATACTAAGATAACAAAAACAGCTATTATACGTGTTCATTGCTTTGAAATTTATTTTTAGAAGGTGTTTTTTCTTTCGCACAGTGTGCACCTGGAAACGTATATGAGTTTGTGCCAAGATCGATTGGATGAGCTGTACATGAATCCAGCCTAACAACTGAAGTGGAGTTCATTTTCACTCATTTCTCATGCAGAAACCAACTGCAAATTTTGATTTCCAATACTCATTGCTTGAGTCATTATTTTATGAGTGGATGATGTGTTCTTCCTTGCTTTTGGGGTTGAACCAACCACAATCTGAAAAATGAAGAATTAAGATTGGAATCTATACAATTCTTCATGGGAATCCACCCAGAAAGTTGCTGTTTTAATAAAAAAAAGTTCTTTTCGAATCAACTAGTTACTATTAGTTAGCAACTTCTCTTTTTTATTTTCAAAAATATACAAGAAGAAAAATATCAGAGAATTCGTTTTGGTTTCCGGAAGGTTGACAAAACTTAGAATCTTTATAAACATCAGAGAGCTCTTAGAGCCATTGTTGGGATAAAACGAACCGAATCCTGTAGGAGTCATTTTGAAAGACTGAAAGTACTCACTATTACAAATCTGTATCTATATCGTCTCTCCTTATTCCTTATTAGCATTCAAAAAGAAACATGAAGTTGAACAATTCACTGATGTGCACAACTATGACACACGTAACAAAAACAAATATATACTGCCTCAATTCATTTATACAGTAAACAACAGAAAAGGTCCCCTATATATGGCAATGAGAACATTCAACCACCTACCATCCTCAATTACAGAAATAGTTTTTCTGAATATTTTTAAAAGTAAGGTCAAACGTTTTTTTCAAATCAATGTTTACTACGACACCAGAGAATTCTTCAATGATCACATCCGAGTTATATTCATTATTATAATCTTCACAGCTATTTTTTTTCTTTCAATATTGAAATTCGGTATACTTACATCATTATACAACCAATGTTATTTATTATTATTATTTATTTAAATCCCAAGAAACACATGTGGTTATAAAGGGATGTGATTATAAGAATACAAAATATATAAAAAAGAACAGATACAGATATAAATAACAGATAGATCGAAATTACAACTGAGATAACAAATTAAAAAAAAACTGGGAATTATTCATTTGTTCATAAAATATTGTTTCAAGTCACTTTTAAATTTCAACATATTTTTTGAATTTTTCAACTTTTCTGGTAAATTATTGTAAATATGTATTCCATTATGAAGAATTGATTTTTTGCCGATGCTACTTTTTATCTTCATTTTATCAAAATATTGTGATTGTCTTGTCCTATGATCATGAATACTAGAATTTTGAATAAAATTCAATACAGAGTGTCTGTTGTTTGTAGAGGCAAAATGTATAAACGTGCAAATTTTTAACTGATGAATGCAATCCAAATTCAATAGGTTTCTCGACTTGTATAAATTTATTGTGGGTTCTGAATACTCTAACCTGAAAATACATTTTATTGATCTGTTTTGTAGTGTTTTCAGAGGTCTCAACAGAGAATTGGTTGCTGTTCCCCAAACATCTATCTATGTCTTTTGATACTGTATTACATGTCATTATCGTAATAGTGTTGTATATTTGTTTCACGTGTGTAATTATTTATTGCATTAATCATACTTTTATGATTATAACGTCGATTACTTATTATTAATACATACATTGTGTGGACTGAAATAGAGAATTCGAAATGAACTGGTCTTCTCAATAGACCACAGGGCTCTATCATACATGGAAATTTTTAGTCATAAAAAGTATACCAAAACTGTATTTGAACATGTATGTATTCGAAAAATGAATTCTATTCTATTCCATTCAGTTCTTGTATTATTTTGCTTTGAAAATTTGAGTTTTCCGAGAAGTTGCTGACTGAAAGTACGTAGTTCATTCAAAAGGAAATGTTTTTTATCAAAGCAGCAACTTTTTGGGGTAGATTAGGAATCCCCTTTGTACATGCATATAGCTCCTAATTATTTCCCGTTGTCTCCAGTTTGAGGTAGGCTATAATTATTATTAAACATATGGCGCTGTTTTGATTTTGTAAGTGATCAGGAATCCATTAATTTTAATGTTCTATTCCGAACGGACTAACGAGTATAATGAGAGAGGAGATCGTATTTCATTTCGGACCATACATTATCGGCATACACGAACGAAAGAAAAAAAGGGTTGCCATTGTCATCTGTCCGTCTTGACACGATTCATTATTAATTTTTGTGTGGGCGCCCTTCTGTTATCAAATTCACGTCCGCGGGGGCGGAATTAATTCTGGAGCGGGTTGATGGATTTCGAATGTTTTTTTCGCGTTTCTGCCAAAAACGGCTTTCCCGTTTCCAATGCCCGAATCGCGGACCGTACAGGGTGCTACGAAATTATCTGTAAATCAAAGAACGTAAACTTTCACGGCCGGAGGTGAAAGCGTCTGGGGTGTTATCTCCTGACGTTCGCCTACAGCTGCAGTAGGCATTGTCAGAGGTAGCGGACGCAATGTTCTCGTCCCCACAGTACATACTGATATTCAGTAGTATATATAAGAATTGCAGCTGGTAAACTTTTTGCATCAACACTTAATAATTTGTTACGTTAATCAGCAACTCCAACACAAGTCAACTTTAGTATTTTAATTTTTCTGTCCAGTTGTTCAGCTCTTCATTTTGGCAAAGATTCGATTATCGAATAGCATCTTATTTAGTCAATAGAACAATAAGAACATGTACAAATAATATTGAAACTAAAATATTACTCATTAATAAGGGAGTTCCCCAAGGTTCAGTTTTAGGCCCAATTTTATACCTGCTGTATATACAAAATATTTCACAAATCAATTTATCTTGTAATTACACCGTATATGCAGATGATACAGTATTTTTGTATGCTGATAAAAACCCTTTAGCTCTAGAAGATATTATAAATGAAGACTTAAAGAAAATTGAGGACTGGCTTTACGCCAATCTCCTTTCTGTTAACCCAAAAAAGACAAAATTCAACAAAAAAAAAATAAACAAAATTTTAAGTTAAATATCAAAATAAAGAATGAACTACTTGAACAAAAAACTGAAATGGAGTATCTTGGCATTTGGATTGTTGATAGATTGAAATGGGATAAACATATTGACTCCCTCGTTGAAAAAATTTCTCCTATTATTGGAACATTACGAAGATGTCCCAAATTAAATTATAAAATAGCCAATATGTTTCTCTACTCACATATTCTCAGTCGGATCAAATATCTTATAAATATATGGGGTTCATGTTCAAAGAACAACTTCAATAAAATATCTGCTTTATATAGAAAATCTTTGAAAGTTCTACATCGTCTCCCATATGATACTCCAACAAATGAACTATATTCAATAACGGGCACATTTTCTTTGGAGGAACATTTCTTGATGGATAGTTCGAAAAGTTCTCATTCCATTGTTAATAAATTAATAAAGTCACTTTATATTAACCAGGAATTCAGAAATTCATAACTATCAGTACAATAAATAACCCGAGGATTTAAAAAATATTAGTAATATAAATCAATTCAAATTTCGATTGAAAAAATTCATTCTCCTCAAAAGAATTTCAAATTGAATTAATGTCTTATTTGACAATTCTTTCACTTATCCTTTTCCTCATAAAATATTTTTTTGCGTTGATTTGTATATTTTTTTCTTTCATTTATTTATTACATTGAAAAAAAAGTTTTTGATTGTGAGCAATCTCATACCAGTACAAAAATACTGTTTGATTTTTCATGCTATACCAATGAAGTACTACCAAATATATTGTATTATTTATTATATGATTTGAAATATAATGGAATGAAATGAAATGAATAAAAAAATAAAAAAATAAGTCATCTAGTTTTGACAAAAGAGTACACATACATGATGTGAAGAACACAAGTACAAACTTGGCGGTCTTCTTTCATTCAGAAATATGGGAAATAGCATAAGTATTCCAGCTTCTTTTTGTTAGAATAAAACCCACGAAACACCAGCATTTCACCATTATACCTCATTCCGCTTTCTTTGATATTTTTTAACAGGATATATTTTCATCTTTCATGAGAAGTCGACTTGTTGCCACCAAATTTTCGAACTAAAAACGTGCAGGAGTTCGAGTAATTTTTCCAAAAAATTCATAACATTTAAACGTCAACGAAGTTGGGCTTCATGTAACTATTCACAATTAAATCAAGAACCACAAAGTCAGAGACTGTCAGAGGTATGAGTTAATACGAAATAATTATTTAAATCATGCAATAACTTTTTTATTAAGAATATTCAAGGGGAATAAGTTACAATTATGGAGGTGAAAACCGTGTAAATTTGCGAATTATATTCTTACAAAATGTCCTAGCGCCGGCCCTGTCGCTCATACACGCAGAATAATATGAGGGGTCGAAGAGCGAACGTCATATTTCCAGGAACACGTAACTTGCGTGGAGAATTCGATACACATCACCGAGGCCTCTCTCGAAGATTCTCCATAGGCGTACGTAGGTATAAAAGGAGACGCTTCGTTGCGGAGGAGACAGTTTTATTCGCAAAGAGATTTTAGCAGAGTTATTCAGAGCTAAGTTGATAGAGCTCTGGTATTGCTAAGTGCAGAAGTCGAAGTGTAGAGAATTTTTATAACAGAGTGAGTACAGAGCGTTGGATACAGTGCGGAGCAGTTTGAGTGAATGTATTGTATTGTAATAAAGAGTTGTAATAAAAGTAATGAAGTGTTGTTTGAATTTTCAATAAACGAACCCAAGGATATATCGTAACAATATTATATAATAATTTAATGGTTGATAATGATTCATTGATGAATAATGGAGCATGTCTGTAATGGATATTTACTTCAATGTTTCAAGTTTTAATGTACTCTTTGGCTCAATAATTGAATTTCTCTTTCTCATCCTCATTTTATAGAATAGAATAGAATTTATTCGTCCACTTATTTACAAAGAACTCATACAAGTTATAGGACACGTCAACAACTCATGGAAAGTATATATAAAAACAATTCTGTAAAATCACATTCATTACATATAAATGAAAAACGATACATATATGATTTAAAATGCATATTCATCAATGCAAATATTCAGTGAACTCTTCAATACTGTAAGGTACTATTTCCAACAAAAGGAGTCTTAGTTTTTCCTTGAATTGCTCCAACTTATTAATAGATTTATATTCAGTAGGTAACAAATTATGTAATTGAGAACCAAGTATTTTATAAGATTTCTGACAAAATGTCAGTCGAGTTAGCGGAATATGACTATCTTTATTTTTTCTGGTATTATGATGATGTATCGATTCATTTTTTTTGAATCCATCGCGGTTTTTGTACTCATATATTAACAACTCCATAATATATAAACCACAAATTGTGATAATATCATACTCTCGAAATAACTGACGACATGATGTCCTAGCAGAAACATTAGACATACATCTTACTATTCTTTTTTGTGTAAAGAACACATCTTTCATATTAGAAGTGCTACCCCATATCAAAATTCCATATAGCAATCTTGATTGGATTTGTCCAAAGTAGAATAACCATAGTCCTTGTCTGTTCATAACATTTCTAAGCAATCTGATTTGGTAACATTTCCTATTCAAACTTTTCATAAGATTCACACAATGGGTGTTAAATGTTAAATTAGTGTCCATACTGATTCTTAAAAACTTTATGCATTTCGATTTTTGAATGATCAAATCATTCAATTTGAGATCAAATTCTGGCATGTTTCCATTGTGTCTCAACTGAAAATGCATGAGCTGAGTCTTACCTGGATTAAGAAATAAAGAATTATTGGATAACCAGCCAGAGAGACTCTGAAGGGTGGATTGAACAAAATTTTTCAAAAGATACTCATCCTTTTCTGAGAACAAGAGTGTAATATCGTCTGCATATAAACAAGAAAACGTCCCTGGTAATATATGTATGGTATTATCACATGAAAGAAAGCAAATTTTAATATAAGGTATGGACGTGACATGTTGATGAAGTCGAGTGTTTTTTTTTAGGCATATTGTTGAAAAAAGGTGGAATCTGCCATTTTTTGAATTTTGAAGCACCATAAGTTCCAAACTAGAGCAGACCGCCGCCCTAGAATCGTGTTCTATGCTTCAAAATTCGTGAGAACGAGTTTTTTTTTAAACTAGGTGTTCTTCGATAAACGAACCTTCACCCAATTTTCTTGTATTAATTTATACAAAGACAATGGAAATTCGAAACTATACCTCTATAAAAACAATCGTGTTCATGAAATCAGTGCGAACAAATTTTGAATTTAAATTTATTGAGATATATTCTACGCCTCATCAATAACATGAAACATTCAATGAACCAAATATTTCAACTCCGTTATATAAGTCGCTGTGTTGAACACTCGTACTTGACCTAGTTGAAAAATGCGGGAAATGATAATTATCTGTACATCTGGATGTACTTTGTAATAAGCATGCATTGAAAAACAAATTCACTTATATGAATCATATATACTGAACGAATATTTACAGCACTGTTATTTGGTAGTAGTATTATTTAATGTCTATTTATAGTCTTTCTCGGCTTGAGTTCTTTCTTAATATTGAATGCTAACTCCTCGGTGTTGAAAAATCTCCTTTTTTTTTCATTAAATAGACAAGTGTATCAATCAATCAATCAAAATATGCTTTATTGTCTAAGATACACTCTCATTGTCAAAGCTTGTATAAAGATGAAAATAATTATATATATATATATATATATATATATAAATGTACAACAGCATATATAATATGTCGTAAAAGTAAAAACAAATATATAGACAGACAGAAATATTGAAATATAATAAAATATTAACACGTTAAAAATATAGACGTATATAGGTCCGACTATCTTTCATTTACCACATAAGTTGTGAAGTCGTCGTTGAAAAATTCTTCGGCATTCTTTTATCAACAAAAGTTTCTTCACTTTCTTCCGAAAAAATATATCACTTGATATTTTCCTGATAGGAAGGGGAAGATGGTTGAAAAGTTTTTTCCCCCAGAAGCAATTTCCATAACGCAGGTGTGATTCACATAGGGCGAAGTAGGCAT
>JAVJAQ010001980.1:219774-248973 GCA_032362365.1 Zygogramma bicolorata
CCTAGGACCTAGGCCTGAACGAGAACCGGCGTTGCCGAGCTCGATTTTTTCGGCTGTTGAACTTCGGCGGATCGCAGTGACATGTTCAATTGGCTTCACTCGCTTGTTTTGGGGAACTCTTTACGAGGGCAACGAGAAAGCGAATGGACCAGATCAATACTCAGCGGTAGTGCTTGGAACTTTCATTGTCTGAATTGTCAACTTTCTTGAAATTTGTTGGAAATGTTTAAGGGCGAGTTTTATAGGTTCGGTTTAAGCTCCAGGTGGCGATTCAGAAGAAGAATTTGACCGAATTCGCATGCATTTTCTGTCAAATTTGTATTTTGAACTCCACACCATGTTTGAACTGAATCTATGAAACTGGTCCTAAATGGGTCGTATTATAGTGGGAAAGCTCCGACATAATGAAAATTAAGCACACATTTGAGTTATGTATGCAAAAAATGAAATACCTAGGACATGTATGAAAATGATTGAAGAAACTTGCAAAAGTCTATTGACAAAATTAGATCAGTGGTTGGAAACAGCACTTAAAACTTCAAGATCCATATGAAGCTAAAAATGTTTTGAGGAATTCCAAAAAAGTCAAGTCAGAAACAACGAAATGAATCGAGAAATAAAATCACATAAAAAATAATTGTAAAGGAAGTTGCAGTAAACTGTAAACACAACGTTTCGATCTATTGTATCCGTAGTAATTTTCTGGTGTGAACAGTTTCGTTTTTTAATTCTACATTTCCATTGCGTTCTTGTTTTCGACCATCACTTATTTTGTTACTCATTTCTCGGCTTCAATAAATCTTGTGAATTTTACGAATCCTTATTGATTTTATTTCCTAATGTTCCGATTCATTTTGTATTTTTTATCACAATCCATTTTATTTTTTTTTCATTTTTGTTTCGTCAAAGCCTCATTTCATTTCGACCCCTTCAGTAGCGTACAGTTTTGTGGGTATCTTCGAAATCTCTCACGAGCAACCCGTGTATAGCGATCGAAACTTGATTATATACAACTGAAATTTAGTTTTAAAAATTTTAAGGCTTTTCATGTTTTGATTTATTTTGTTGATTTCTCAATTTTCTCTGCTTCATTCGATTTTATATTATACTGATTCCTGGCTGATTCAATTTTCACAATTTCAAATTTGTTGCCTACATATATTTCACAATTACAACACTTTCGATGTGCGAGAGCCTCGTCAACCACTATTACTAAACAGGAATCATCGTCGAGCAGACTAGAAAAAAAAACATTGCCTTGAACATTGCATATAAAAGATGAGATTAAAATTTTATATGTGTTAATGTTGAAACTTTTTCTAGTATTATATTATATTATATTATATTATATTATATTATATTATATTATATTATATTATATTATATTATATTATATTATATTATATTATATTATATTATATTATATTATATTATATTATAAGCATACTATATATTATATTTATCTCAATTCACTTTCTTTGATATTTCACTCAGTTGTGAATTATGTCTTTATGCTTGAAGTTTTAAGGTTATATCAGATATTCAGAAGAAACGTTGTCATTCATTCATTCACTGATCTAATCATATCAATGAATTGATCATAGTCGACCGATGTTACTTATAGACCGTGAGATTTCATTCACTCAAATAGCCATCATTGCCCCCTCTCAGTTTTTCCCATGAATTATCTTTTCTGATGTCTGTGAATGGACATTCGCGAATAAACCTATACTTTCGATAGGATTCATTTGTTTGATAGATAACTCTCATTTATCTACACCTGTACTATAATTATACACTTTTATGCCCATAATCCGTTTCATAATGAGATCCATCATTATTATTATAATTATAATACAGAACCGTAGTATGAGACAAGGGTTCAAAACTAATCTCGGGCATTCGCTTTATTTTTATTTAATTTTTTTCTTTCATTTCTCATTGTCGTATTTCTCAATCATGATTTTGTAGAATTCTTCGAAGAAATACGAGTAATGACTATTATTGGGTTTTATTTGGAGTTTGGCATCGCGGTCTTCTTTCTAAACTACCGTCTTATGGTTTGCCTCCTCAGTTGTGTGCTTTGTTGAAGAGTTGCTTGTCTGATAGGTCTCCGTATGTGGTTGTTGATGGAGTATCGTCTGATATTCTCCCAATAAACGCAGGTGTTCCACAGGGTTCAGTTCTGGCACCCACTTTGTTTCTGCTTCATATCAATGATTTGCTCGAGAAAACATCTTGTTTTGCGGACGACAGTGCTCTCCATACTAGTTTCTCTTCCAGAAGGGAAAGATACTGAACATTGTTAAAAATGGCTAACTTTCTAACTGATGCCCCTTCCCCCCCGCTCTTGTATTTGAGAAAAAAGTTGATATTCATAAAGAGAGAGGAATTTATACCCCGAAGTTTGTTTTAGGGCGTACTGTCCAACTTAGTGATTTGTTGCTGACTCATGGAGTACCAACTGTTGTTCTCCCAATGAATGCAGGTGTTCCACAGGGTTCAGTTCTGGCGCCCACTTTGTTTCTGCTTCATATCAGTGATTTGCTCGAGATAACATCTTGTTCAGTACATAGTTTTGCGGACGACAGTAATCTTTATACTACTTTCCAAAGTCCCCATAACAGCTCGAGAAACAAAAATTCAAAGAAACATTCACGTCAATAAAATTAACGATGACTTGGTCAAAATAATAGAATGGGGTAACATGAACTTGGTGGAATTTGATTTTAGGAAAACTCAGGCATTTCTTACCTCAAGGAAAGCCGATCTATCATCATCTAATATTCAGATGTCAGGAGTAACTATTCCTACAAAGTCAAGTATCTCGATGCAAGGAATTACGATCAGGGATAATCTCTCATGGGAAAAACATGTGAGATCGATCGCTAAAGGTGCTTCCCAGAAACTTGGATTTCTATTTCGTGCGAAGACATACTTCACTTCTCGTCAGCTTCTAATGATCTTCAAGGCTCAGATTTACGACCTGTCTTGGAATTGGAGTTCTCACACCCTACATGCTCCATTAAATTGTTATATGCACCCTTGAAAAATTCTATTAAATCACCAAAATCACCCGTCAGTTATCCCACCATTTCCGGAAAAGCAAAACACCCTGTACGCAAGTACACGCAGCCACGGATATCGCCGTCGTCCGACATCGAGTTGCCTGTCGAGAGTGCTTTTGTTTCACAAGTATATTTACATTGGCTCAAGATGTTCGTCCGTGGATTGCGTAACGCATAAAGCGTGTTTTCTCACGGTGCATCGACCGAATCTTTCACATCCCGGAGACAGAAAGGCTCTGAAGGCCTTCTTCTTCTTCGTTATGGTAGCGAACGATGTGGTCGAAAGCTTCGACTTTCTCTCATTGTTGATGGAAGTCAGTGAAGGACACGAAGGGCACTGATCGGAAAGAGGTCTCTGGAAATTTGTAGCCGGATATCGGTAGATGCATCGGTGGGAACGTATTATAGTGGTTTGATTGATGTTATAGTTCACGAAATCGATGAAAGGAATGAACATTAAACTTCTTGACGTAACTTTTCTCGTTAGTAACTGTAATAAAGGAATGAGATAATATTATATTATGCAACGATCATGTAATTATGGTTATTAAAACACGGGCATTAACCGTATGGTTTTTGCGAATGTATAAATAACTAATAAGAACTATAAATATTATATTTGTATTTTTTATTTTTTTTATATGCAGATTCACTTGAAAGGAAAGCCCTGTAAAGTTCAGAGAACACCGAGTGAATCAAGGGACAGGAGATACGAATTAACATTCACTTTGAATTTTTGAAGTTTGTAAGCCTCAGGAAAGACCATTTTCGGCAGGGAGTTCCAAAGCTCAGCTGTTCTATTGAAAAAAGATCCCTGAGCAAGAGAGGTTCGACAGGTCTCCAGATTCACAACAAATGAGTGGGAATTCTGTACTCGTCGAGTCATCCGTGTAGATATTGCCAAGCGTGGAACGAATGATAACAATTTAGAAGAGCACCAACCGTGAAAATTTCTGTAGAGGAGAAAGTCTCCTACCCTTCTACGATGTTCCAATGAGGTGAGCGAATCTGAGAGCGAAGAATCACCAACAAGACGGATTGTCTTTCTCTGAACAGAATCAAGAAGCCCCAATGAATGTTTTTGTGCCGAACTCCACACATGAGAACTGGATTCCTAGACAGGTCGTATCTGAGCATTGTAGATCATTAGAAGCTGACTACAAGTGAAGTATTTCTTCGCACGAGATAGAAATCCAAGCTTCTGGGAAGTATCTTTAGCGATTGATCTCACATGGTTTTCCCATGAGAGATTATCACTGACCGTAATTCCTAGCATCGAGATACTTGACTTTGTAGAAATAGTTACTCCTGACATCTGAATACTAGATGATTATAGATCGGCTTTCCTTGAGAAGAGACATGCCTGAGTTTTCCTCGCATTAAATTCCAACAAGTTCATGTCACCCCATTCCATTATTTTTACCAAGTCATCGTTAATTTCATTGACGTGAATGTTTCTTTGAATTTTTGTTTCTCGAGCTGTTATGGGGACTTTGGAAAGTAGTATGAAGATTACTGTCGTCCGCAAAACTATGTACTGAACAAGATATTCTCTCGAGCAAATCATTGATATGAAGCAGAAACAAAGTGGGCGCCAGAACTGAACCCTGTGGAACACCTGCATTTGTTGAGAGAACATCAGATGATACTCCATGAGTCGGCAACAATTCACTAAGTTGGACAGTACGCACGTAGACAAATTTTCGGGGGGTAAATTCCGCTCTCTTTATGAATATCAACTTTATTCTCAGATAGAAGGGCGGGGGGGCATCAGTTAGAAAGTTACTTATTTTTAATAATGTTTCTTTCGGCTTGTCTTCACTTTTGGAATGAAAGTTCGCACTAATTTTATTACATAACATAATTATAACGAGCGTTGATCAGAGGTTCTTGAAATTGATTGAAGTGATTTTTTAAATGAATTTTTATTGAAATCATTCATGAATTTTTGTTAGTTTGTAGATTACTGAAAAAATAATTGAGCTGCTAATCAGTCAAGAACTGCTAGTTCAGTTCCAAAAAATCAAGTATTGCACCGAATTTTTCTCATGAGACTATTAACAACGAGACTCTTTAAGATAGGTGATGGTTGATTAAATCTTAAACTATGGTTCAATCGCTGCAGTGCGTTTAATGACCCTTCATGGCCTATTAACTTAATACTCCCATAGGACAAAGTCGATGCAGTCGGCTGTTAGTTACAGTGGCGGATCCACGGGGGGGTTTTCAATTTTTATCGGATATATTGAGCTAATCTGAACTTCATTCTTTAACAACCAATTTCATAAATTTATTCAATTCAATAATCCTCCAATTCCTAAAAAATAATTCCCAAGAATTAAAAATAGTACAAGCAAGATCTGGATTGAATGTTACGCAAACAAACAAACAAATTTCGCTTGAAATTTTTGGACTCACCGATTGTTCTTTCCTTTTTTTTTTCTGGTTCAGTCGGTTCAGACGCTGGATCAAGCCGAGTAAAATATGAAAATAGAGTCCTCTTCATGTTTTAGGTTCAAACTAAAATGCTTTTTTTTTAACTATCAAATTGCAATTTTTCTCGATGACACTTTAAATAAAATTGACACTTGTCAGGCTTATCGAGAAAAAGTTCGAGAAATTTCTGACAGTGCTGCCATTGGATCCTTTTTGGCGCAGTATTTGAAAAATTAGACTTGTTACATTTGTGATGAGTATTGTGTATGCAGGTAACGATTTGAATATACTATGTATGAGTAGAATATGCTGTTGATTAGGTTAAATCAACTCAATTCGATTTTAAAAAAAGTAAGTTCGAACTTGAACCTACTTTACCTTATCTCCTGGCTACACCTTCAAATTTTGTTCATGTCAATCTCTTTCACCTTTTTTTGGATCTTGACTAGTTGTTGCTATACAGTAGCTCATGATTTTTTGTTTTATATATATATATATATATAAATATATATATATATATATACATATATATATACATCTTGAGTTATTGCCCCCCCCTTGACCTGATCCTGGATCCGCCACTGGTTACTCATATCCCCGATTTCAGTATTTTCCCCCAGCTCTCCAACCAACAGTCGACTACGGCAACGCCGCGCTCTCCGAGCGCGGCGCAACAAAATTTGGGTCGATCCGTTGCGATAGCCGAAAACTCTCTCCGCGAGCCGAGCGGACGTCAACGTACGCACATTCCTGACCGTGCGTCGGGCCCTTCACGCAGGTCAACGCTTGCTGCGTTTGTGCGTTTCGGGATCGGACGAAAGTCTGATCGATAGACGACAGCGCGTAGAACGGGGACGTCGATTAGATTCACTTTCTCGCGATCGGCGCGTCGATAGAGAAAGTCTTCGATTGTTCCAGAGATTACGGCTTCGTTTGGGGCGCGCGTATGCACTTTTTTCGGAGATACATCGAGGCGATTGGGGAATATAATTACGTGGTTCCGAGAGGGGATCGTATATGTAACAAGCTATTGGGTGGGTCTCGATGAGCCTAGATCACTCTTTTTTTATGGATACATCGATTATATGCTATCACTCTTATGGCATTTATATTTTTACTTGAATTTTCTAGTACTATTCAGTCACCTCAACTTTCCTTTTTCCTATCTATCATTGAGTACAGCGATTATATGCGATCACTCTTATAGCATTTCCATCTTTTTTTTCTTGAATTTTCCCGTACTATTAAGTCACCTCAACTTTTTTTTCATATCTATCATTGGAACTTTTATGAATACAGCGATTATGTGCTGTCACTTTTCATTTTTTTATTACCTCGTGCTATCAACTCACCTCAACATTCCTCTTTCATAGCTAACATCGAAAAGCAATTATGTAAATACAACAATTATACGCTGCCATTTTTCCATTGTTTCCTGAATTTTCTCGTATCATTGACAAATCATAACAACTTTTTTTAAACTATCATTAGAAACCAATGGTGTGAATACAGCGATTATATACCATTACTTTTCCATTTTTTCTCATTTTTCCGGCACTTTCAAGAATTACTCATCTTTTTTGAACTATCATTGGAAACCAATGTTGTGCATACATCGATTGTACCTTTGCCATCATTAGTATCACATTTCCATTTTTAACCAACTTTTCTCGTACTATTTACAAATCATATCAACGTTTTCAAACTATCATTGGAAAACAATGGTGTGAATAAAGCGATTACATGCCATAATTTTTTTATTTTTCTCAATTTTTCTGGTACTATCGAGAAATCAACCAAAATTGTTTTTAGAAAAATAAGTTGAAATTATTGTTTGAACGTAATTTTTTTTGGTGGATCAATATTTGTTCCGTAGTTTTTTGGGTTTGTCACCTACCACAATCTGAAAAAATAAGAATTAATATCGGAATCCATACAAGTGTGGAAGGGCAGATTTTGAATCTACCCCGAAAAAATGGACTTGTTCTATCCAGAAAGAACTGTTTTTCAATAGACGCAGCAACTTTTCGGGGTAGATTGAAAATCTGCCCTTCTACACTTGTATAGATTCCAATATTAATTCTTTATTTTCAGATTGTGGTAAGTTACAAACCCAAAAAACTGCGGGACAAAAAGTTGAAATCATCATTAGAAACCAATGTTTTGAATACAGCCATTATATGCTGTCACTTTTCCATTTCCTCTCAATTTATTTTGAACTATAAAGAAGTATTCAACACATCTTTTTTACTATTATTGGAAACCATTGTTATGAATACAACTATTATGTGCCGTCACTTCTTCCTTTCATTTCAAATTGTCTCGTACTATCGACAAGTCTTCAACTTTTTTTAAACTATCAATGGAAGCCAATGGTGTGAATACAACGACTATAATCCGTCACTACGCCATTTTTTCTCCATATAAACTTTTTTTAAACTATCCTAACCTAAATTAACCTAACCAATGGTATGAATACGGCTATTATTTCCCGTCACTTGTTTGGAATTTTAATTTTTTCCACTAGTTACCTGCATATTTCTAATCATCACCAATTAATTCAAATTCATCCCATCTCTGAAAATCACCTAAAAACTATCATTTGATGCCAATGGTGTGAATAAAGTTTACTCTATGCCATCAGTAGTTCGAAATTCCCAGTTTTCTACATAACACAACTTTTACATATTTCATCGTTATCAATTGACAACGACGCTCACTGAATATTACATGAATTTTCTATACACCAAAGTTAATTCATTTTCTAATTGTACGCAGTTTTTTTTTTATTTAACGTCGGCCTATTTCCGCTACCAAAGCCAATCACCGACGCCGGTGAGCACACTTCCCCCAACCGGAAATTTTGCCGAACCCTCTGGTATTCCAACCAGAGGTAGGGATCTTTAACGAGCCCAACATCCATGGACTTGGGACCGACGGCTTTACGTCCCCTCCGAAGGACGGCATATCCTCAATATATCTTGTGCTCATTGATATATTGTCTGCGAGCTATGATTTGCTATTTCGCTGCAGCTGTACGGGCTTTCGACACGGTATTTCCCTGCATGGTCACCCATCCAAGTACTAACCGCGCTCGGCGTTGCTTAACTTCAGATATCGAATGACTGACAGTCAACCTGAAGAGCTGGGCCATGCCCCTTGTACGCAGTTAATTTCGAACTTTCCTCTGTTGTGATTTTGCGGTTCTCGTCGAATAGTAGACCGAACACCGTTTTGTCCTGAGTTTCGGTGTTATTGATTGACTTGGTCGTTGTCGAGTTGATTGCATTTCAAGGAATTTTATAAATTTTTCCCAAACTATCGATATCACAGAGAATATTTTATCTAGTTTTCTATAGAATTTGACGAAATCTACAAGTTGACTCCTCTGATAAATTTCGATTCACTCGGTGGTTTCGGAAATATATCGTTTTTTTTTCTTAATAATTCAAATTTTGGATTACCAGTTTGAAGTTGTTCGTAAATATTTCCCGTACTATTTGTATTAGAGAAAAAACGTATTAAGGTTTTTTATAGTATTCACTAAGGAGGACACAATTTTACTCTTGATGATTTTTGATTTTCTCAATCGTTTCCGAGATATCCACTCATTCAACAAGGAAGTACCACCAGATCAACATCAACATATTTTTCCCATTTCTCCATTTTCCGATGGGCTTATGAAAAAATGTTTCAGCCAAAAGGTGTAAAGTATCATGAGAGCTAGAAGACATTTTTTTTCGATTACGACCACCGGTTTGGTCTACAAAGCGTCCCAAAAAATATGATGGGTTACAGAAAAAACACTCATATAATCTGAACAATTTTTTTTAATTTATTCTTCAGATAAAAGTTATAACAGAAGGATTTTAGATTTCATTAAAAGCAAGCAAAAATTTCTGCGATCAAAACTCTAATAAATATGGCAAAAATTAAAAGAAGTCGAATAATGTCAAAAAAATCATTTTCCCAATTTCCGATTTTCTTCGAAATCTAATCTTTGTTTAAACTTCCTCCAGATTTCATCAAATATTTTATGATTCAATGATTGTTCTTTACGTAATTATTAATTTCATAAATGAACATTACGAGCAACGGGTCCAGAACTGGACCTTGAGGAATTCCTGATTAAAGCTGTCTGGTTGACTACTTTTTAAGCAGGCAAAGTAAGGTCGATTCCTATAAAGAGTTAATTAATGCAAGTGAATTCTTATTCCATGAAAATGATGCTAGTTTTGCGAGAAAAACACATTGGTTTACTTTATTGGAAGTATCTGGTATGGTATTGGAATTTATGGTATTGCAAAATTTCACGCCTTTCCGTTAATTCACTTTTTCGTAACCGATGGAGAAAGTTTTTCCATCGTTTTAGAGATTAGATCTTTATTTGGGGTTCTTTTTAGGAAATTGAATGCCTCTCTGTAACAGGAATGATTGCACATTTTGGATAGGGAATTGTTATTTCCTCAACAAATGTGGGGTACAGCCACAGATCAGCTTTCAAATTGCGAATTATGCCGAATGTTTTTTTTTACTAGATTGACGCATCAAATGCAATCACAAAATCAATATATCTGGGAGCACATCGAGGGAAGGCATATATCCAACGAGACAATTTGAGGAAAAAACAATATATTGTCAAGTCAAAAACATGAATAGATGGGAAATAAAATGGATTAATTTAATTCAGGTGGCCTCTACCACCATAATGTCACGGTATGGATAAAGAGAAGATAAGTTCAGCGAACCACTGGACGTGACTTTCTGGGAAGTTTAGAACAATTTAGAACAATGTGTACCAGTGAAAAGAGTTACAGTAAATAAAAACTAATTTATTAATGAAATGAAACTTGGAAGTACTCATATTCTTATTGAGTCTAGAAATGGTTCAAATACTCATATGAGAGATTATTGTGATGGCACTAACTCAATGAGCACTTGTGGAAACGAAAACCCATTGGGTATATTCTGTTCGTATTAAATTACTTTTGTTCTGTGAATGTAAAATGTTCTCGCATCGTCATCTCAGTTTCTGGATTTGTTCGACGACTCACCAGCATAATTCAAAAGAATTAAGTTTTGACCCAATACAGCAGGAGGGACGGGTTTTCTACTTGTATCTAACATCTAATAATTTTGAGTTCATACAAACCGCTTGTTTATGTTGTTTCATATTTGAATGAAGACTTCAATAATGTCACTGGCAAAAGGAAAAACATCGTGAACATATTTGATCTACGGATGGTAGGAAAAGAGCAGAGTTTTCCACTTGCCTGGGTTGCGAATATAACCCCTCTCCCAGATACAAATGTACCATAAGGGAGATAAAGGATTTCCAATAGCCGTTCCCTCATGTCCATAATGACAGCTAGTGTCGTGGAAATAATTATGTTATAGTTTGAATCGTTCGATGTGAAATATGAAAATTCTGTATTGTCGATAGGAAGCAAAAAACTACTATCTTATGAACAATAGAATTTTATGCTCAAAGTCACAATTGGATAGTGAGGGGAATATTGCAGGAATATGTACGTATTTTTTACTATCTTTTGATTCGATATTCGAATTTGTGGCGTGCAAAATGATGTGTGACATTTTTTTCAAAATAAAACTGGGGTCTTGTGAGTAGGTACTATATTGTATCATGAGCATATCTCATACTAAAAGAACAAACAAAGGACATGTTGAGAGTAATCCAAAGAAGACTGCTCACATTTTCAGTACATGTAGAAGACGTTCAAAATAAGCTACTTCATAGCTCTATCTAGTTAATTTTATGTGGTAGGTATCTATCCCAGCTCTAACTTCATAAAAATCATATTTTTCATACCAAAGACCAGTTAATAGTGATACTAATAGTGAAAGTCTCAATTTTTCAATCTACAAATAACAGAAAACGTTAAGAAGATGACCAAAAAACACATACATGGTACAAAAATGTCGAATGGGAAAGTTGTAGCTTTTTTTATTCATTAATTGAATAGATCATTTTAATTCCGAAGTGTTGAAATAATGGAAATTGAAACAAAAGAAGACAAAATAATGTTGGAACATATCTTCAGACCTGAAGAAGGGACGATATGTAAGTGAAAACAAAATGAGGCATTATAGAAAGTGATTGACATTAACCTGTGATGTTCAGAGAACATCGAGTGGAAACATGGTTGAGGAAATAGGGTCTCGTAATATTTTCATATTTTTGATTGCTTATCCATATCCTTTTGGTTTGACCATATACGTTACAACTAAAGGACTGGTCCTGAGAGAGAAGACTGCAGAATGATCAAGATAGAAAATTTTGAGTATAACCTCTAAGCGCATTCCTCAATGAAGCAAGAGAAAAGAAAAGTTATGAAGGATAGAATAATTTGAGTATCAAATTATCATTATGTTTTTCCACAATATCTGTTCAATATGTATATCCTTTCTCTCTCCAATGTATTCCGCATCATGCTTTGTGAAAAACTGTCATGATGGCCAGTCCATTAGTTATAATGTATTGGGTTCGACTAGTTGAATCTTGGTTGTTTTCCAGGTCTTCATAAATCCTTTTGGTGTTAGTTCATGACTTGATAATATATTCAGACAAATCGGTAAAATTCGATTTCACATTTGCAGGCTTCATCAGTGTTTGCAGCTAATAGAATATTAGGTACTTATAGTTGTCTCACCTGCCTTGGCTAAACGAGAAAATGAGCAGGAAATTGTTCACGGACCTGTATATAAAAGCTGTAGTTTTTCATGTAAGGAATAAAAAAACATTACGACCCTAATTTTCTTCGAACTCCGGTTGAGTTAAGTGATGTGTTGTTTTTGTGAAAGCGTGTGGTTTTTCAGGTAGCTTTTTCTCATTGGGCTAATGAAAAAAGGTAAGGGAATCTGAAAATATGTCCCTTTATCTTGCTTTAGCTGCAATTGGATCGGAAGAGAACTCAAAATATGCAAAACTCCAAAGTTAAATTTCACTAAATTTACAAACTATAATTTTTGGTGCCAAAAATAAAATAATAATGATCACGACATGTGTCTTTTATGATAATTCAAACAATCCGAATGCAGTTGTCTATTCTTTCGTCGGTCACCGTATGAAAAAACCTTCGTGAAGTCCTCCCATTGTGAGAACGCCGTGAAAGTGAGCCTCTGCTTATCTGCCCATAAAAACGTTGACCCCGGCAGACTTCCATAACGAAAAACAACGAAAATAAATTTTGGGCCCGGGCAGGTTGCATTGGCCGCGCTTCTTCGAGTTGCACTGCGATGTCGAAAGGTTCAAAGACCCTACGCATTTTTCGACTTATCGTCAGCCGAAACGATTGTACTCCAAGCAATATAGGAACTTCTGTGAAGAATACTGCCCTGGCACCTGTCGATTACAATTCAATATCCGTCGTGGTATTTTCCAGGAGAGTAGTAGTTTTTATGATAGGTGTTTTTTTATATGCAGACCGCGTGAATTGAGGGACAGCTACTGAATTTTTGAAGTTTGTAAGCCTCAGGAAAAACCTCCAGTTCCAAAGTTCAGCTGTTCTATTGAAAAAAGATTCCTGAGCAAAAAGGGTTCGTTCAATTATTCCTGATTTGACAAAACTATTCCCGATTTCTCCAGATATTTGATGAGCTTCATATTGATTGCCTTTTCATGATGATAAAAAGTAATGCAATTGGTCTATAATTACAAGGTAATGTTTTCTCTTTATTTTTAGGAACTGGCTGAACTGTGCCTGGCTGTTTTCCAGGACTCAGGTCCTCGAGCCTTTTTAATTATTATTAATTAACACGCTTTTATTAGCTTGGGTTGTAACTATGTATGTAACGGAATCTTTGAGCATAATTTTCACCAATTTCCAGAAGTCTGATTAATTTGAAACTTTGCATACGTATCAAGGACCGATGACAATGCAATAATTTGATCATAGTTTCCATTATAATAATAATAATAATCTTTATTTTCCAGTTAAAAATTACACACAATATACAATAACTGAAAATGACGTCGGAATACAAAAAGAAAATAAGAAAAAAACAAAAAAAATTGTTTTAAACACTATAAAAAACTAGCTACAATGAAATAAAAATAACAAATTTGCTCGTATTGGTTTAAAGAAATACATACTCGATATATTCACTAAAAGAGCTTTGTCTGATTATCCTTATAAGGACCACCAGGATTAATAAATTCTTTTATAGATCCTCTGTAGTGGAGTAAAAAAGATAGAGCTAGCGCGCGTTCTGCGCATGCCTGCAGTTTCGGACTTACTCTTTCGTTCTTTCGTTCGGGCACTCGGCACAGCACAACGGAGGCAGAAACGTTTTCAGGGTAGTTGCGTTCTCACAATGTTCATTCCTTATCTTACATGCGTAGGTGTACATGAGTCTGATACATGCAAATTACTGTATATGATATTTATGTAACATATAATATAGTTCCCAGCGAAATACAGCCACGGAACTGCTGAAAGACGAATGTTGCCAATAATCCTGAGTTGGGCTTCGACCGTTCACAAGATGCAAGGTTGTACAGTTGATCATGCAGTAATTTATCTAGGCTCGCGATTGTTTGCTGCTGGACAAGCCTATGTAGCACTTAGTCGTGTAAGATCTTTAGACGGTATTCGGATTGAAGAACTTGATTGCTCTAAGTTAACAGGAAGTACCCCATGCAATAGTGAAGCTTTAAATGAAATGATGAGATTGCGGAATGATTCGTAAGAAATATCACATTTCCACTAGAAACTAATTGATAAATTGAACTAAAAAATGAAAAATAAATAATAGTTTAAAAAACTAAAAAAACACGCTTTTATAGCTAACCGAACTAAAAAATAGAAAATAATTTTTAATTACAAATAGTTTATATTACGGTAGTAGAAGGCTAAACAATCATTCATAGTCAATCAGCTCAAAATAAAATTATAACAAAATTTAAGTAATTAACAGAATGAAGTAATTCAGAGTAAAAAGCGTGGGGTGCATTTTACTACATTTCATAAGTCTCCTCTCAAAGATAATTACCGATAGAATGATTGTTATATAAGATATATCAAGCACCCCACGATTTTACTCTGAATTACTTTATTCTGTTAATTACTTGAATTTTATTATAATTTAATTTTGAGCTGATTGACTGAATGATTGTTTAGCCTTCTACTACCGTAATATAAACTCTTTGTAATTAAAAATTATTTTCTATTTTTTAGTTCGGTTAGCTATAAAAGCGTGTTTTTTTAGTTTTTTAAACTATTATTTATTATATTCAGGTTCATTCAAATATTTGTAACATTTTTTTGGTGAAAAATCATTTCAGGCATATATGACTGTCGACAGGCGTGATATTGGGGGTTCTTTTCTTGACCAGTCCAGAGTAGAGTTTTCAGCAAATGTATTCGATTTTAGTTGTGCAGTGTTGGCTTGTGATCCATCATCTTTGGTTGAAAGTGGAATTGAACTAGTAGTCAATTGTTTGGACATTCAACAAGTCTTGAAAGAGTTCTATGATTATGTGCTTCTTTAGCAGCTCCAATTGTTTTACTGCATCTATTCCTAGCGTTGACATACTCAGATCGCGTTTCTGAACCTGGAAATGGCGTCAGCGATTGAATGTCCTTGTTTTCTATTGAACCAGGGTTTCTCAGACTCTGATGTCTTTGTACTACTTGGAATAAATGTATCTATTATCAGAATGATGGTATTAGAGATTTCTTGAGCACATAGAGTGAGATCACCAGATGAAAAAAATACCCTGCTCCAAGGAATATCATAAAAAACACTACCACATTTCGAAATACCTATATCTGCTTTCACTTTGAAGAAGAATCCCAAAAAGGATATTTCGAATGGGTAGCTAAAAATATGGTCGATTTCAGCAAATTTCAATCCTGTCAGTTTGTTTGCATCTTGTGTTTTTACTTGTACCTCAGGCTTTGTTAATATCATTTCGAATGCGTCAATTCTATGCATATTATGACACAATAAATGCTTCATTGTTGTAATTATTATAACCATGACAAGCAATATCCTGAAATAGCGCCCCTTTTTTTACGAAATAAGTTGATATAAGAAGGTAATATTCAGGCGGTTGGAGAAAAAAAATTTAACCGACCAAAGTGAATTTTTTCGACTGGGAGATGTTATTTTGTTTTTTTGAGTTACGTATTCTGCACTGAATTAGGCACTATTCGTTCAGTTAACCCTTTTTCACACAGAGCACAATTACACGATTATCAATATGCTGGTTATCGGTAGTGTTAGCACATTCGCCTTTCAAGCGGTAACCCGGCGTTCCATTCCCTACCAGGCCACCGTGCTGGGTAATCGCACGTTAAAAGGTAAGACCTCGTTGATCCATTGCTCGCACGAGTTTCGACTTCTGAGGGTTGACCTTCCTTAGCTGGTTAACGGAAACGAACAATTCTTGAACAGTTTTAGAACGAACAATCAACTTCAAAAGCATCAAGACAGACACCTCACCATGAATACATGTATTTAACATTCACAAGGTCACAGACAATATAAGGTGAGGGCTTGTTGAGATTTGAAGTAACAAAAATTGTCCGAGCCATTCACTCAAAAACATAAGCATTCAGATATTAACTTTGTAGAATCCCTGATATAACTATAATAAGGCCTATCGGACAGTAGGGTTTTAACCGCTTTTCTAGAGTGTATCGCAGGCAATTCTTTTTATATTCTCCGGTAGGTGATTGAACATCTTACAGAAGTTATAGAATATTGAATCTTTGATTGAAGGGGTAATTTCAGATTATTCGGATATGGGGTGGAATATTTGTTCTTATAAATCTAGTACCTAGTAGTAGGAGAGTCCACGATGCTAAATCGGCATTTACTCGAGCGTCAAAGAGACAAAAATTAAAAAAAAAATTATTGCATGTACATACTTGAGCGCGTCAGATATTGATATCATCTATGTCCTACATATTTTTAAAAATGTACATATGTTAATCTGTTTTTTTCCTTGATGGGGGTGGTCGTTCGTAAGGGTTAAAAATGAAAAAAAAAAAATCTCGAGCGCGTCAGATTTTCTGATGGGATGTTAAGTGAAACTAAAAAAAAAACTCTTTTATAATGATCTGACGGTTTGGCTGTGACGCGGACTCGCGGCCGTTAATAGAATGTGAAAAAAAAATCGTCATTTTGAAATACACAGGCGCGTCAGATTAAGATATATATGGTTCATCTTTACGCCCTAGACGTTGCAGTGTCATAATCTGACGATTATCTGGAAGGATTCGCCTATTCTGCCAATTTGAATTTTTTTTCGATTTTTCTAAATCATTGAACTCAATTGAAAATCTCAGGAAAAAGCATAAAAAAGTGTATGCTTTTTTTAGTAGAATACTTGTATTTATAAGAGAATAATTATAAGCAATTAAAATTTCAAAACGTTGGATATTATTCGTTGTGAACAATATCATGCCACCAACGAGTTTGTGTGATCAACTGTCATGGCATCATGGCAACAGAAACCAGAGTGGGGACGGAGTGAGAGAGCAATAGATAGAGAAAGAGTGAGAGAGAAATCGAAACGTGGAGAGGGAAATATAAGCATCATGTAGCTGCACACATTAAACTTTATCGATGAATTTTTATTATTTCGGCTTGCGGAAATCGTCAGATTTTATATATTATGCAATTCTTGAATTATGCCCTTCAAAATAATAATGAAATTAGCCACGCTCGAGAATGTCGATATGACCTTTTTTTTTACAACTTTGTAGCCCTCCTCCTTCTTTAGGTCACTCTCGAATTGTCAGATTAGTGGAATAAACACGTTTCAGGATGTAACTAACTCATCCTACCGAGAATTTCAGATGATCATTTTTTTTTTACTAATCTGATCCTTTATCCTTGAAGGGCGATATATATAGGGCTCATATATGGTGGAGCTACTTAACCGGGTACAAGGTATCCCCCTGTACATGAATCTGCCGCGCTTTAGTAAATCCCGAAACCCCCGCTTGGGCTCCCCTATTATAGTATGTCGGGTTTGCAGCTGAAAGCCTAAGCTCACTAGGAAAAACTTGAAAAGCATCTGTTTCATAGTTGATGTAAATTTCTTTTGTCGTTCGTTGATTGTACGAGAAAAAATGGGGCATATGTATTTCTCCATACCATTAGGGATATATTATGCAATATGGCACCGTTAGGACCCCCTTCCCCAGCCGCTGAGTTGAAATTCAACCCCTTGAAGCATATCATAATCATTCCCAATAGAAAACAAACTCGTGTGATTTTTTTGGAATTCTGACTTCATTTTTGCCTATATTCTCTGGAGTATTTTCCTCGCTCTTCCTAAGATGCATCGATTGATGGTTTCTTTCGGTGGTCGGTTGCGGCATATGCAAGTAAAAGAAAGTTGCGTTGGAGGACGAACACCCGATGTGAAAGAGCCCGATTCATGAACGCCTTGACGACGATGAGAAAGAGCGGGAATTTATCTGAAGGAGGAATCTGTATCTTCAATTAAGATTACAGTGATTACTGACGTGATGTTAGAATTAGTGTATAGAGATGGATAACTTTATTGAGTTCTGAAGCTTAAGATCGATTCATGCTCAAAACAATGTTTTCAATACGAACATTGTTCGTTTTTTTAAGAATTTTATTTGAAAAAATGATGATCATTTTAACTCTATAGCTGATAAAACGAGGATTGTGAATCCTGTTATAAAACTCACTTTTCTTGCCCGTTCTTTAAATGTAACCAAATTGTCAGTGCCACTTGCCACACAGACGGGTACTGACAATGCCTTGCTTTGTTCGTCTTTCGGCTGATAGAAGGGAGGACTTAGTAGTTTTGAATTCTGCAACTTTCATGCGTATTTTATCATTCTTAAGAGAGTCATTTTCTGAACAGCCTTATTTGTCTTGATATTATTTTGAAAACTTTCATTTAGCGTCATTTGTTTGTGTGTTATAGAATTGTTTTGAGTGTTATCGTTTTACGAAAGGCTACGGAAATTTTATATTGTGCCCAGATGTAATAAAAATATAGTACCTATGACATGAATGTTTGTATGCTTAGGTGTAAGCCCTCGGGCGACTTACGAATCCTAGAGACAGAGGCCTTCGGCTTCATGAGATCTCAGGTCTTCTTCAGTGCGCAAAAACATCTACTTTAGAGCACTGGTACCTAAATAATTACTGATGTTCACTCTTTTCATTTCCACAATACGCTCTCTGGTGAAAAATTTCGCAAAATGTCAAATTATTGTCAAAGTGGTGCTTATTGTTCGAAGTCTTGGTCGAAGTGGCGCTGCGATATCATTTTGAAGTTTTAAAATATTTTAAAATATGATTAAAATTATTACAAATGTTTATCGAGCACAATTCATGATTAACGTTCACATAAATAGTGAAAAAAACACTAAAAACTGTGTCACTCACAAAATTTTATGGTTTGGAATTTTCAACGTCGAAGTCCTAACCTTAATTAGCTATAGTTGTCAAAGTGGTGCAGATTAGTTGAAATTTTTTTCAATGTGGCGTCTCGATCTCAATTTGAAGTCCTAATAGTTCCAGATTGCAAAAGATGCACAAGAATAACTTACACAGAATACTTTGAAATTATCGAAAGTTTAATAATTGCAATACGTTATTTTGTAACTGAGTCATCCTTTATAATATGCCATTAGAAATAATAATACTGACAGTTTGCATGAAATTCTTATTTTATTATTTCCCCAGTCTTCAAGAAGTAGGTACATTCCCAATAATTGCTTGTTACTATTGAAGATCATAAGTTGCAGCTTCATATCTTAATAAATGAACATTTCATGTGAAATAGTTCTAGGAAAAACGTTTCAATTAGCAAATATTCTTCTGCTTGATACTTTTTTACTAAAAATCTGCAGAGACAAACAAGAATGTGTAATCTGAATAGCATCGACCAAAAAAATTTTAATTCCTGATTCAAATGGAAATTAATGTTTTTTCACCAAAGATATGCTCATAATTGAAATGTGGTTTGATGAAATTGAAGGAGTCTTCAACTAAATGAACACTGTCACGTTCAGTTCATTGAAATACAGTATCCGCCAAAAAGTCAACATGATGAACTTTTTTAATTCTGATTTCTCAACAAAAAGTCATGAAAGTTGGTGCATAGTTCGTAATTCAGGATGCAACAAGTGTCCAATTGCAAATTTCTTTTATCATATGCACGGGATGTGAAAAAATGTCTTATTTTTATCTGAAAGTAATAAAGTCCTTTAGTTTCTGAAATATTGTTATCGTTCACGAGAAAATTAGCTACTTATTACTAACTTGGAGACTTCTTCAGATTTTCTTAATTTCTGTAAAAATTCAGTAGCTTATTAAATTCCATAGCATAACTGTTGATTTTCTTGGTGCAAAGTTAACATTACCTTGGACAGAACCTTTAAGGAAATAGACTATAGACCAATATCTGTTTGTTGTGTGGAAGTTTCATCAATTATTCATACTCACATAACTTACAGACATTGTTTTTTTATGTATAACGTTAACTTTGCTCAAAAACGTCAACAATTATGCAATATATTATTGAATTATTACAGAAATGTGAAGATAAGGTGAAGAATTCTACAAATTTGAATAGTTTTATAGAAAAAGGAATATTAAGAGAGACCACAATCTAGTACAAGATAGACCGTTTGTTAATATTTTCAAATCCGATGTTTTGATGATTCCAAAAAGATCAACGAAGTGTTCAAGTGTATACTTTTTTATGTGCATAATAGTTTTCCTGAAATGGAAAAAAATTGAAATATGTAGATATTTGGCGCTTTTTAACCACTAAAAACCAATCCAAAACCCAAACCGCCTTCCACCCCTAAAACCGTCGACAACAACGAAACTCGATAACCATGTTTTCGGCAAATTGTCGTTAAATCCACCCCCTATCGCAGTGACTAACGCTAGCGTTAGGCCCCTCTCCAATAAATTATTTCCAAACTCATCCTCTGCAACTAATATCTATTCCTGCAAAACGTACGTCCTGCTCACTATAGCAACCCCCTAGCAGTGAGCAGCGTTTCTCGTTCTTTCGGTATTGATCCTGCGAAAGGGCTCCCAAAAATTGGGAGGTCATTGACTGGGCACACGTGTCAAAGCGCGCCAGGATTCGCAGAACATCACCAGCGGGAGAAGTTGCCGAGCGAAAAGCTGCCTTATGGAAGGAGACGTAAGGTGCAAAATAGCACGACACGTTTCCTCGACCGGTCATTTTCTGGACGCCAAGCCTGTGGGCCCTACACGTGCCGTACCAGGCCACAATTTCGGCGTTACCCTAGTTTCGTGGGGCCTGGGTTCAAGCTCCTCTCTGCTGAAGCGTTGCACTCTCGGAATTGTGTTGTCTTTGTGGGAGATCGGGTATCGCGAGCAGGAAAAAGCACGGAGCAGTGGAGTTTATTGTTCACCGGATTGTGGTGCCGAGGAATTTTTTAGGTGGATTCCGTCAAAGGCAACTGGGCTTATAAATAGCTCGAACTGAGAGCTTAACTTATGGGGTTATTGGTTACTTGCCGGTGCCGTCTCAATTTTGTATCTTGTCTTATAATATACCTTCTTGAAATGTGTCATTAATGTTTATTTAATTTTTCAATTTATTTTTGAGAAGCAACAATCGAGGCATAAGCTACAAGAAAACAAAAGCCCCCATCCTACGGACTTGAGTTTTTTTTGCGTTGCTCTCATGTTATTGCAAAGTACTCCGCAAAATCATCATCATCATTAAAAATAGAGTCAGCTGCTTTTTAACTAAATATGTTGAACCAGATAGATTTCACAATGGACTTTTTAAATCATGTTATAACTAAAATATGTCATAACAATATTTGTTGATTTACAGGAGGCATTTGATGTAGTTGATCACAAAATGCTAATAAATAAGCTCAACTTATTGGGAATAAGAGGTAAATGCTTAGATCTTCTAGGGACATATTTAAGAGACCGACAACAGTATGTATCACTAGACAAAATCAATAGTGCACTGAAAAATAAATGTCACCTGTGGAGTTCCACAAGGGTCAGTCTTAGGACCTATGATGTATTCTTTACATACTCTAAATCTTAAAAAAGCCAATTTAAAAGCTCGCTACTATATATTTGCAGATGATACTGTCCTTGTCTATAAAGGAGAAACCCTAACGGAATTGGAACATTTGGTGAATAATAATTTGAAACTTTATGCTGACTGGCTCCTTAGTAATAAACTCACAATAAATGTTAATAAAACTATATTCATGCTGTTTTTCCTTGAACTTACATTTTATATTTATCTTATTAACTCTCTCTGGGTTAGAACCGTTCACTTCAACTACGTTCCTGATCACTCTCTTTTCATTGTCATACTTATTTTTCTTTTCTTTTGATTCGATATTGTTTAGAATTTCTTGGCGAAAAACAATCGACTCTATCATTTTTTATAGCGGGCGTCATTAGCATTCTCAAAAATTTGACAAATGTCGGTTTCAGATTGACATAAGGTTTTTTTATAGATATTTAATTGAAACCATCATGACCATGGTTATGTTTAGCATTATTGCAAAAGTGATACCATTTTCAAGTTCGACTTAATATTTCAGGAATTTGCAATTTTCACGTTTGAAGGACAAGATAAATATCATTTCTGCTTGAAGGAGCTATTGTATAGCAAAACACGAGTAGCGGTTTTGTAAATCTCATTATAGTGAAAATCTTATGAAAATACGATTACTTTTGTAGAGAGGACGAAGGTTTGATCAACCTATTTTTTGTCAATGTCTTCTCAGAATCAATAAAAAGTAGAATGAAAAACGTCACGGCCATGAAAGAAATAATATCAATATCAATGAAACATATTTCTTTGGAGAACAAAATTTCGAACATTTTAATTCTTATTTTCATTAAAAATTGGAATTTGAACAGAGGATAGGTACCAACAGAAACATTCCAATTCTTATATATTTATTTTAATATATGATAAATCAAGTAATTGCTAATATTGTTAGTTAGTTCGTACTTCCCAGACTAGACAGAAAATATTATACTTTCAGAAAAAGGGTTCAGGAAGTGGGAACTTTCCGGACGGCTGCCGAAAATAGTAATTTACGTAACAAATTCCGAAAGGAATATTTTACTGGAGTAGCAGGAAGTTTGGAATCCTGCGAGTCCCATAAAATCACTTTTGGATAATGTTATGTACAAAACTTTTTCTGCGGGCGTTTATTGTCACAGAATCAGGATGGATACCTTCATTAGATTTGAACCTTTTAGTATAAATTACATATAAAAATATTTTTCGTGAATACGTTACTTCTGAATATCAATCGCACAATTATAGTAATTACCTTTGTTAATATCATTAGGGATATTAACAGAAGTGGCAGCATTGAAATTAGTATTATTAGACGTATCAGTATTTGGGATTAGCGGCAATAATTCATAAGTAACCGCTTCAGCAGCTTCACTAATCTCATGTAGAATTGATTTGGTTTCACTCTCACTACTGATTTTCATTTTTTTGGAATGTAAAAGCGAAAACACTTGAATATTAAATAGCAAGCGCTGTCATAGTAAAAAACAAGTTGACATTATTGCCAAGGCCGCCTACGTAGATACCGATTTGTGTAAAGTGGAACTTTTGATTTGATAAATCTTACCGAAAGTTTTGATTTCAGGACGACTGGAGGAAAATGATAGTCCTCGAGTTCCTCAGTAAGCCAAACTGTTCACATGATACACCAAACATTTTTGAAAAAGTCATTTTTGAGTTCAAAGGATATTTCTTCAAGGCAAAACGAATTCATGTGTTTTGATTCGGTAAAAACATACTTATTCAGTTTGCCCACATCCCACATCTGTATTTCATGTGAATTTCAGATAAAAATAATGGAATTCAAAAGCGTTACAGAACAATTTCCGATAGGACTGGTAATTTTAATTTATATAAACTAAAAAAAACCTTTTCCACTACTTCAGATCGGAAAACGTTTCTTCTTATTTTTTGTTTTCAGGTCATTATTCTGGTAATTTTCGAAAGTTCCAAAATTCTCCTATTGATTCCTTTGGGATAACTTCAGATGATTCGAGCACTGATACCTTCTATAAATTACCAGAATGATGCAAGTTACTTGAGCAAGGTAGGTTTATTTAGATATAGAAAGTCATTCTGACATAGCATTGAATTGAATATCAATAATAATAATAATATGAATGAAACTGTTTTTGTTAATTTTCATCCACCACAAGAAAGATCTCTGATAATTCAGTTGACTCTAAAATCTGATCTGTAGCTAAAAGTAACAGACGTTGAATTTCTACAATTCATTTTAGACTAACGACTGAATTTTTAAGCACATTGTGAAAATCTCAATTATCAAGCAAGACTCATTTCACTTTCTTACATGAATATTTTCACACTGTGAAGGAGTTTTTACAAATTGAAAAAATGGTAATACAATATTTAACTGTTTATATATGCAGATACATATATGGTTGCATGGGTGTGTATGTGTTATGAGTAAGCCATATTATTTATTGGATTTGTATTGCGTATCTGGATCTGTTTTTGTTCTAATTTTAGTGAATCTGTATCTCTTATTCCTCACTGAATATATTATTAAAAGTGTTATTTTTATACAAATATGATTTGATCATTTCATTTTATACTCGCAGCACTACAGTAGTTTTGTTGTATATGAAGTTATTTTTTATTGGTGAATAATCATGCTGCTTCTATGGTATAGCGTAGGGAGTTAGTAACAAGGCCACCTTGCTGAAGTACCCTGAAGTTGATGGTTTTTGTTGTAAAAAAATAACATTTCCTGCTGAAGTAATTCAAACAAATATTCTCTTCTCTTTCCCCACGCTTATTTTCGTAACTCTTCATGCCTTTCCAGGAAATATCAAAGACATCGTTGCCATCGAAACGATACGAAATAAACAGACACATTGAGGTCATCTGATGGATGATGAAGTGAACAGTAGTCTTTATTATACTCCACGGCTATGACGTGATGGTAATTTATCTACGACAACTTACAATATCCCGGGCCGGAGGACCTCGACCCAGTAAATTGTTGCCATCGATTATTAACATCTTCATCATTATCTAAGTACATTGTTCATCCTCGCAGCTTTATCAATCAAATCTGGCTTCTCTTTGGACTTATGAATTGTAGTCAGTCTCAGAGCGACATCTAGTAGGTGCTATGGGAAGTCCAGGTCAGTTTTTGTCTACACCGGGACATCTATCGATCTAACAGCGAACAAAGACAGTTTCCTTCGCTTGCAATAACGTTTAACTTTCAACGAGAGAGCAGCACGTGCCGGGGAAAGAGAGCTTCTGTAGTGGCATCTTTTGTATTAATTGAAAACTGAAAATGAAGTTGTCGCACAAAACTGTGTTCATTGGGTCATTATATATCTCCATTCACACAGCTCTCACTGTTCGATTGGTGAACTTCGGGAAGTATATTTCAAGAAATATCACATATGCCAGTTATTTTTACAAGAAATTTGGGGCAAAGCTGGGGTGCACCCAAGAATTAGCTGGGGGTGTGGGTGACCTTAGCATAATGAATTTTTTTTTTCTCCAGAGGTATGATTTTGAAGAAAAACAATATATTCTGTGTGAAACCCTGGGTCACTAATTGGAAAGGCATCATAAAAATAGACTGATGTCAAACTTCCAAGAAGATGTTTGGTCATACACAAGGAGGAGCACTGGTTCAAGATGAAATTCAAGGAAGTCGCCTACATCCTCAACAACGACGCATTCAGTCATGCCAGCGTGGAGATCCGGAATGTGTGGAGGCCGCTTATCCAAGGCATGGACCGGCTGCGGCTCGATGAGGGAGGATCTCGCGCCAATACATCAATTTCCCGCTGAAGATCGATCGGCACACTTCTAGCAGTAGCACCCGCTCGCCTCCTTGGTAGTAACACCCTTTCCCCCACCATAGGGAAATGGGGGCTTTATAACCCACCACACCTCGAAATATTGTTAGTCATCACCCGAAGACGATTGCGGATACCAGCAATCGAAACGTCGTGAGTACACTCGACTTGAAACTTGGTTTCAAATTTTTTTCATATTTCATTCAAATTCTTCATTTACATTTTTTTACTAGTATTTCATATTTGATATCTCAATTTTCTTGTCACAATATTATTTCATTCATTTCGTTATTTAAAATTCTTTTTGACTCATATTTCATGTTCAAAATCTCGGTTTTTTGTAATAACAGTATTTTCTTTGATCAATCAATCCCTAATTACATTATTGACCAAAAATTTTATTTTGATTTGATTTCTCTCACTTGATATGCATTTTAATCCTTCAGCTCTTAGCAACAGGTTTCAATAGAGTTGGTTCAGCAATCAATTGAAGTTTTCAAATTCTCTATAAACTTTCTTGAATCTCATCAATGTGAAAAACTAGGATTTTCACGCATTTAACCGTTTCAAAATTCTGTGGGCAAAGGAAAAATAAACTCATCTGAATCCATGTACTGCATATATTGCTACATATCACAACTTAAACTAGTTACAAAATGTGAAGTTTTATTTATAATATAAAATAAGCTTTACATCATTATAACTATTCAACAGAAATGCTCAGAATAATTCAGCTGGCTTTTTACAAAGCATAAAATAATAATTCCTCTATAATAAAATTTCACCTACTTATCATATATATTTATATTTATGTACATGAGAAATTCTTTAAAAATAAGATATAAACCTGCCTCATTAAAAAATATATATAGGAATAAAAATCTCAATATGTAAAAATATAAAAGAAAGAATATTTCACAGAAATCCAATGTATGACTTTCCAATTAGAACAAAATATTAAATTGAAATTTTTCAGGTACTTCAAGATAGGACGTAGTACAATTTGGTTAATATTGCAACGAGTCAAAAAATTTCATAAAGGATAATAAATGTTTTGTGATAAAATAATTAAAAAATTTAATAGATGCAATCATTTCATATATTAAATATGTGTATATATCTTTACAAAATTTGGTGCATGGCGTTGATCTAGCATTTCATTTATTTCGGTGAAAAAGTTTTCCCGATTCATATAAAAAAAATATTAATAAGCACAGTAGCCAAAAATGGAACTAAACATCAGTAGATAAAGCAGAATCTCAGGCAAATAACTTTCCACATACCTAAAGTTACACTATATTTCCGTTTAATCCATTAGACTTATAATTACCTTATGTGTCATATATGAAAGATATCTATAAACCATGGTGTTGCAATTTATTCTATATTGTTTACAATTTAAATCGACAAAATTTAATGTTATATTTATGAAAATGAAATCAAATGAAAGGTAACCGAGTATGAGGAATTTAGCCGCATTCTAAACAAATATTATAGGCTGCCGAAAGTAAATGTTTGGCCAACCGACTGACCATATATTTCCTAGGAAATTTCGACCGAATTCTGTAAATCTTTTCATTGCAAGCGCCATCTGGACTTATTTAATGGAAGACGACATGAAGCCTATTAGCATAGTAGGCAAGTATCCCCAATTTTACCTGAAACTTATACAGGTATAAGTCCTCACACCATGGTTTTTAGATATTTTCGTCATATATCGATAAAAAGCTTACTGGGTGTCATGAAAAAAAAAATAGCATCGAGAATTAATGATGAACAGCAAGAGACTGCAGTTTCTCATGTTGTATTTAGAGTGCGGATGTAAAGATCTCCCTAGTTTCTGAGTTATCAGAAGTCAAATTTACCAACGGTTTCCCTCGAATCGACTCTGGACTATTGGGAAGAACAATCGAACCAGTATTGATTTTTTTCATAAAAAAGATTGATGCTTTTTCAATGTAAACTTTGTCCCAACTTGATATCTTATCCAATGAGAAAGTTAAAAAAGGAAAGGCATTTTTTACGTCCGCACTCTCTGCAAATGAATAACAACAATCAATGACAAATTCTGAGGAAAATGATTCAAAAAAGTGAAAATAATGCCAGCTCATGTTGAATGCCTCCCACTGAAGATCAAATGTATGCACATTGAAACGTGCTTTTTATGTCGCCTCGATGTTTTTTTTTTTTCGGTAAACATGTAGTCGTGACCGAATAAACGAAAATGTATAAGCCCCGAAAATATCAAGATCCCTTTTCATAAACAATTGTTTCTTGAAGTCAATGAAGATTGATGGATTGCCGGTCAATACGTCTGTCAAATAAAAAGAATCAACTATGTGATGTATGAAGTATAAAAATTAAATAGAACTAAAAAGGGCCTGCTCATCGGTATCGAGACAACAAAAGTATGTTACGCATACAAAAACAAATGAAGTTTTTTCTAATTTGTGTCCAAGTATTCGAATGAGAGCAACTTTAGAAGGTTGTGGTAGAGGTTTTCAATCAACTAATTTGTTGAAATCAGTAGTGGGATTCCGTGAACTGTCCTTTACAGATTTCTACCAAGGTATCTTCGTTTATCCCACTGCTGATATGTGACTCTATTCAGAATTTTGAAATTCAGCAAGTTCCACCAACCTTTAGAAACGAATAGTCATTCCTATTCAAATTTTAGATCATGAATTGAAAAGAAAATATATTCCTAGCTCCTCAATACGCCCTAGTAAATATTTTCGTAATTTTAAAGTGTAAGAGTCCACCACATTCTGATGAAAAAAAGTCAAATTTATCATCCTACTATGTTCGATTGCAAGCTTTGTTAGAAAAGAATTCGTTTTTTTATCAATATAGCTTCCATTTGTAGCTTCCAAGTGTCGAAATTTTCCTTGTTCAATGATTTAATACGAATGACGGTTAGTCCACTCATATTTATTTGCTTGCTTCTGTTCTTTTATGACTATACGTTGTATATCAAACTTATAATCGCAGTTAATGTTTTCTGGGCCGGTAACCTATTTTACTATTCAGCAGAAAACACTCAGAAAGTAAAATACCAATAGGTTACGGGCCAAGAAAACGTTAACTGTGATTATAAGTTTGATATACAACGTATAAACCAAACGAGCTTTTCTCTTATTCAACGAACTATTAGCATTCATCTTCATAATGATAACCAGGGAGCCTTGCAGCTTGCGAAAAATCCTGTTCATCATTCAAGATCAAAGCATATTGATTTTCGCCAAAATTTTGTACGAAAAACTATTGAAAATGGTATTATTGAACTGAAATATATCTCTACCGAACAAATGTCTGCTGATATTTTGACGAAACCTTTGTCAAAAGTTAAATATGAATATTGTTATGAAGACATTGGTATGAAAATGGAACCTGCTCTAGTTTGAGGTGGAGTATTGGAAATTGGAAGACAACCAGTAGGTTCACAAACAAACAGCGAGCAGTACCTGTTTTTGATTTATATTGTTGAATTACTTGTTTTTAAAAATATATGCGTCACGTTGACTTACAATTTTTGTTACTTTCAGAGTGTTTTCTGCAGAATAGTAAAATACTAATAAGCTTAGGAAGCACTGGAATCAGTCATTCATAAAATTTATATTCCTATCTCGAAAAAAAAACACTGTTGCACCGTTGAGAAGCTAAATCATTTGCCTCTGACAAGTGATTAAGATGGCACACCTAATTTCAATTTGGAGGGAGGTTCAGCTCAAAAACTGCAGATTCCAATTGAATTTCAACGACTTCGGTAGTGAATTATGGAAGGAAAAGTAATATAGATTCTGTGATTTCTTCGATC
>JAVJAQ010001987.1:0-20615 GCA_032362365.1 Zygogramma bicolorata
AATTATAATATTTCTCAAAGACCAAATTCGGTTAACCCAGTGCTGATTTTGTACTCTGCCATCCCAAAGACATAAAACAAGGATATTCTGTATATTCAATTTGCTGTCCCAAGGAGAAAGTTTACCATTTTTAAATCTACACATCACCCACTGATGTTCTTCATACTTAATTTTTTTCAAGATAAGTGATATTGTTTCACAACCCCATTTCGCAAACCTATTTTTCCAATAGTCCTTTATATTGTTACAGAAAACTAGGTTTTTTCCTAAGAGAAAAAAATGCAGCAGATCTCTTTTACGATAAAAGGTAACATAAGTACCTGGATAAAGTCTATTCTTTTCATTCAATCTAGATGTAAAAAATTCAGCAAAATCATTGTCTTTTTTTTTATTGCAAATCCTGAACTTCATCAGACGTTGATGTACAGTTTATCCAATCCATCTTGGCACAAACTCAGATACTTTTCCACTTGCAGACTGGTAGTGTCGACCATGACGACAGAAAAACCACCTTCTAGGAATTAATTTCAACACAGTGAACACATATAATAGGTATTTTTTATCTTAGTATGCTTCACAGAGATTGCTGGGCATATACGTTATTAGTTCTGTGCCAAGATCGATTGGATAAGCTGTATCTTGCTCATCTTTTGAGTGTAAGTAGACTGCTGAATAATGGAATGGGTATTTCTTCAGAATGAGGTAGATGCCTTTCTGCTGAGTCAGGATATCTCCATTTTTGCCTATTATTTCGATTGATACCCTTGATATTTACGATACAAAAATAACAATCATCCAAATAGTTTCTTGGTTCCCCCCAAACCGTTGAACCCTAAACTTTAGGGACGTCCTCTTTCCAATTGACCATTGCCGCAAATGTTCAACGCATTTTTTACATACCAAATGTAGAGCCCACCAATTACCCTAGTCTCCCAAGTGGACGCCAATATAGGACAGATAAGCTCTTCACAAAGTCAGAACCAGGTTTCCTACTTTCTTTGAAAGTGTATTCACCACATATATAACAAAACACGTCTAGTTGACTTGTACAACTTCCCACATTTTTTGAATAAAAATCACCTAGTCAATGGAAACCAGTTTGCTTTTAGGAAAAACTCAAATACAGATAAGGCACTTCTTATGGTAACAGAGGGGATACTGAAAAATTTAGACATGGGAAATAAAGTAATAGGCATCTTTTTGGATCTCAGGAGGGCCTTTGACACTGTGGAACCCCAAATTTACTAAAACGCTTAGATAAATGCCGGAATCAGGGGTATCCCAAATAACCTTATCATGTCATACCTTACAAATTGTAATCAATCCACATTGATATCAGGACAAGAGAGTGATTCATTAAAGTTAAATTTTGGTGTTCCCCAAGGGACAGTTCTTTCAACTTAGTTGTTTAATATCTACATTAATGACATAATGGGTTAACTTGATGAAAATATCAATACCTACTGCTTTGCAGATGACACTAGTACCTAAATAAGCAATAAAGACTGGGAAGCTACCGAATTAAAAGCTAAAAGAACATTACAGGAAATAAAAAACTGGCTAGACGAAAGCATACTCTCTCTAAATCTCTAAATATGGAAAAAACTAACTTTGTGGACTTTTCACTATCCGTCTGTACTTTGCCAATCTATGAAACTGTCAAAATCCATGAATCAAATGCAACTTGGGACAACAATGTAAATGTTGTAAGACCCTAAAAAATAAAAACCGGTCCAAAATATCTTCGAGTTATTTTGGATGAAAAGCTTGCTTAGAAAGGAACATATTATGGAATATGTAACTACAAAACTTAGAAAATTAATATATAAATTCTATGAGCTACGAAATATGGTACGTTTCAAGACTTTAAAACAGTTTATTCTGCTCTAGCTGAATCAATACTAAACTATGGCTTGGTGGTGTTGGGTAATGCAGGCCCAACAACCTTAGCAAAATTACAGGTATCACAAAATTGGATTATATGCATTTCAAAAAGTAAAGGTATCCTAGTTAGGGTGTTAAAGAAAGTAAGGTACTAAAAATGGAACAGCTATATTTGAAATCAGTCATTAGATTCATAATAAAAAATGACTATTACAAAGTAAATTTAAAATATTGCCAAGAAATGCCACTAGAGGCAAGGTTGAGCTGCAAAACCCCAAACACAAGGCTTGAGGAAACCACATTTACTGTTTAGGCCCAAAGATTTACAATGACTTAGCTCAAGGTTTTAAACTAAAAAATTATCACAAAATTGAAAAAACATTAACAGAATGAATAACTGATAGTAAATATAAATGTAATAAAACAATGATATAAAAGAAAGGAAATAAGACCACAAATTAATGCAATACCGAAAATAGTTCATTAACTGGCAAAATGTGACATAATTACTTATTAATTACTATAATTACCTCAATAATAACTGATAAACGGGAGCACACAAATTATTATAGATATCATTGTACAATACTTTTACCAGTAGAGTGATAATACGAGTCTGGGATCGCTATATTACTTTTACCTGCAATAGGTGTATTACTATTCTCAAATCCATATATGTAAACTGTATATTACATTCCCTGTAAATTGTATAATATTGCTAAATAAACGTATATATTGTTTGTTTATTCGACCGTAATAACAAAAACTTTTTCGTTTCAGTTTTTTGGTTGATGTTCAAGGTATGAAACGACAACAACAACCTGTAGAAAATTATGTGAGCTTTGATCCTGTTCGTTCAACCAAGAGTCCTATTAATACTGAGAGGATGATGAAGGACGACGTTTTGAGAAAAATTGCTGGAGTTTTAGCCGCCAACAATGATAGTTATGATGTTGAAACGAAATTCTGCACTGAAGAAACTTTGCCTGCTGAAAATATAAACATTTGTGTTGAAAATGTGGGTAATCTGCAATTCCCTCTGCACGATAGTTGTATTGAGAAACTGATCGCTGTCTCCTCCGCTGATGCACAGTTTGGTTTTAGTGACAATGACGTTTGTAACACTCAAGTAATCGAATCTAGAGATTTTAACGTTAGTATCGCTTTTTTTGATTCATTCATAGAAAAGATAGGCCGCACATTGAATCTTCCTTTTGATAGTATTCTGAAACCATATTTGAACAATATGATCATCTACAGTCCTGGACAGTCCTTCAATGATAAATATTCGGAGAAATTAGATAATATGGTGGCCACGTTGATGGTTGTTTTACCTTCACAGCATATCGGAGGAAATTTGATTATTAAACATAATGACAAAAAATATGAATTCTCTTCCGAGAATTTAAAAGAGAAAGATGCTCGATGTATCTGCTTTTTTTCTGATTGCGCGCATGAAGTCCAAAAGATTAAAGATGGCTACAGGGTTGTTTTGACTTACAATGTTGTGTTGGAACGTGGCCAACTCCTAGATACTTCTGTGCAAAACAAATATTTGGAAGATTGTCTGAGGGATTATTTCACTGAATCTAAGGAGACCAAGCCCAAAAAGCTTGTTATTCTTTTAAATCATTCGTATTCGGAATACAGCTTGAAGTGGAACCTACTCGAAAGGGAAGACTTGCAGTATGCTCGTCTCATCTGTTCTGCTGCTAAAACGTTGGACTTGGAAACCCATCTCGGGTTGGTTAGTATTACTCAAATGTGGACCTGTGACCAATATAAAAAGAGCCCGATGGAATTCATAGAATCTTCGGAAAATGTGGTGTATTGGGTGGATGAAAACAACAAAAATTGCCCTTATACTAAATATTCAGTTCCGTTAGAAGAAATTTGTTTCACAAAGGAAACGGATCATAAAGCTTTCAAATCAATCGATGAAGAATTCACAGAACCAAGTGATAAAGAGGAAGCGACTATTGATTATTGGTTCAAACGTGCTGGAATCGTGTTATGGCGACAGTCAGATTCGTTGAGGGTTCAATTCGAATTGAATTACCAGAATACATTGAATTCTCTCGTGGCACTCGTTACAGAACCAGGAAACGAAGAGAAGGTGAAAGAAGTTTTGAAGGAAGCTGGAAAGCTAATTTTATCCTCAAACTCTTGTTCACATTTCCATGAATTTGCACAACTCGCGTTGTATGTGAATGATGAAGAAACCGCTTTTAAACTTTTGTCCCAGTTGAGTAGGAGAGTTATCATTCCTGACAATTCTAGGTTACTGGTGGAAATTCAGGAAAAATATGGATTATCCTGCTTCAGTAGGCTCATTCGTGCTATTATGGCGAATGGTTCTATTACTTTGATGGATTTTAAACAACTTTCTCTTTTCATTGGCAAATTTTTGAAGTTGGGAGGTGAGCTGTCAATAATGCAGACTCTGGTGGAAAATGCCGTTACTTCTTTCTTCATGCGAATGAGTCCAGTTCATTGGAAAACCGAAGTTGTTGCTCTCCTGAAAGCATGTGTTTTAACACAAAACTTGCAACTGCTGGAAAGACTGATCCAGTTTCTAATTTCGAAGCCAGGCACTTTCGATAGGGACAGTTTGATAAAAATCTATTTACATTTGAAACAACTTCCAGAGTATTCTGGAAAGTATGCCTCGTTACAGCAGTACTTGGTTCAAGAGATAAAACTTGAGCTAAACAAACATCCGCCATCGAACGATTGGTCTGTGAAAGTATCGAAATTCTGTGATTGCGATACTTGTAATATTACAGTACAAAACTTTTTGGCGTCTAATGAGAGGATAACCAGAATTGAAAAAATTGGAAAAATTCGAAGACACCTTTCTTGCAAAGGATTACCCATCGATTTATCTGTCGAAGGTAAAGGAAAGGATGTTTTTCTGATACTGAAGAAACGCAACAAAATTTTGATTGATGCAGCAGCGAATCGTTCCAGATTGACTAGAATTCTCCTGTCACTTACACAAAGTACTGTGACACGTAAAAGGGTTGTTGAACAAACATCTGTAAAGGAAGAAAAAAATGCATCGCCAAAAAGATTCAAATGTGACGAAAATCTACAGCAGCTGTAAATTTTATTGACATCGCTATTATTTTTTTATAGTTCAATTTTTGTTTTTTTCTGTGATATATTTGAGTTTAATTTATTTTAAAAAGTACACATTTTCATTTCTAAATTCAACGAAATAAAACCATAACAAAACTTAGTTTAGTGACATACCACCATTTTTTTAAATGATGTTTAATTTTTCTTATTTTGAGATTTATTTATTATTAAGGTTTTGTTGAACTTCAATATATTTATAGAGAAGTACACTTTGGTTTTGAAGGGGTTTTCAGAATTTACAGATGTATTGTCTGATTCTCAGTTTTATTATTGAATTTAGAAATGAAAATTGTCGATTTTTTACTTCCATATATTCCTTCCCAGAGTTGGGTATATGTTTTAAAGTGGGCGTTACTAATAATTTATTATTCGTGTTATTTTATTTTCATATTTTAACGTTCAACTCAATGCAAGAGTACTTATTCATTTGTTTTTTATCTTTATATATGGAAATAAAGTATTATTATTAAAAATAAAATATTATTTATTTAATAAATGAACGTTTACTGATTTATTATTATCATAATTCCTATTGCGAATATTTCAAACTATTATGTCCACTGTGCAGAGCCACTTACAGCAAATGCAGGAATGTTGTACAGTCATCAAAATTCATTTATTGAATTGATTTGGCCGGCACTTGATGAAAGTCCAAACTAACAAAAATATCATTTTACTGGACTATTCTCACTGACAATGGGTTAACAAAACCGCGACACGTGTTTCCCTATACAATAGGTTCCCCGAGCAGGAAAATGAAACGTTTTTATCCTGCTTGAGGAAGCTATTGTATAGCAAAACACGCACCGCTGTTTGGTGGCCCATCGTCAGTGTGGAACATACAGAAAACTGATATTTTTTGGAAAATCTATTCAATTTTCTTGTTTGGATTTCAGTTATTTCTTTTATTTGGTTGCTGGACATAACTCTTATATAACTAGTTTTTATTACTTTCGAGTTATGAATGTTACCAATATTATAAATATTTTATTATATTTCTAGGTTCCTTCAGTTTTTGATTTTTAATTATGGGAAGTCATTGGCTTTATGTTGATGATGGCACTGCCTTGTATTGACGAGGGGCCAAATAGCCTGAAACCGGTCTACAAGTGTGTCCGTCCATATAATTGAAAATCAATTCCTTCATTTGTATCGCCAAAAGCAAATGCAGTATTTTCTTCCGTGAAAAAACCTGTACCGATCGGATATGATTCAATGCCCTTCGTGGTATTAGCCAGGGGAGTAGTTGTTTTCTGACAGGTGCCAGCGGAAACCTACTGTTCTAAAATTGTTCGTTCTAAAATTGTTCGTTTTCGTTGACCAGCTGACGAACGTCAACCCTCAGAAGTCGAAACTTGTGCGAGCAATGGATCAACGAGGCCTTACCTTTTAACGTGCGATTACCCAGCACGGTGGCCCGGCGAGGATTCGAACCCCGGCCTTCCGCTTGATAGGCAGATATGCTAACCACTACACCACCGAGACCACTGTGTAGGTAGATTTGAGACTGGCCTGAACGAATTGTTCGAAAGATGAAGGATTTTTCTGTGTCCCTTGAGTGTACAGGCAAACGTGTTCCTTTCGTGAAAATAAAGAAAAGTTTTAACCGCGAGTCCTACAATGCTTGTTCTTTCCGTTGGTTAAAACTTCAAATAGTGACTAGAAAACGGTTGGTTTGCCTTTTGAAATTTTCCATACAGTTGAACTCTCTTTTTGCAATATTGATGGCTAGTGAGTTGATAGAGGAGATTTCCGCCTCCGAGGTCATAAAGAACCTTCTTGGCAGAATCTGGATGGGTGAGCGGGTACTTTGACAGACTGATGCTTGTGTTGGGAATAATCACAATCTACGGTACCAATGCCTGTGTATTCAAAAGTAGAAAAAGGCAAGGAGATAAATTGCCATTCGTAGAGAAACATTTGTCATGCCTCGAACTTTCTCATGGTAGCTCTCTAACAAAGCAGGTCTGGGAATAGAAGTAGTTTGCTGTAGTCGACCTGGTTGAAGTGAATTGTGGTGCATTATGTGGAACCTGAGTTAAGCTTGATTCATGTAGGTTTGGAATTTGCCCTATACTGAAGGATGTAACTGAAAAATGGCCAATGATATTCCAGTATTCTATCTCATTTCAATCGTGCTTACATGAACTCTGTTTTACGCTTCTTGCGAGAGCATTTATGCCATACTGATAATTGATGAAATTAGTAGGTATATGGGTGGTCGTGTCTCGATAATGGGCCAGTCGCAGGTGTTCAAAAGAGACATATGGAATGCAAGCAAATGGTCAGTTTTTTTTATTGAGCTCCACTTGAAATGTTTTGATGAGTTCGAGTCATATAGAGGCTGGATTTTCAATAATTCTCATATACATCCGGTAGGAAAGTTTGTCTGATTGGTGCAAACACAAGCTTGTAGGTTAGAAATTTGTATTTGCGCAAAACTTGTACCATCGGATCCTAGAGATTCAAAAGCAGCAGGCTCAAAATTCTTGTATTCAAAACGTATTCGTCTCTCTCTCTCTCTCTCTCTCTCTCACACACTATTCACTGGTCGTAAGTGAGAAGGAGACGGACGAATACGTTTTTGAATACATGAGCGCCAGGACACGCCTTATGATGGATTTTTTCGAGCTGTGGTCCACGTAAACCTGACATTTAGTTACCCATTGCGAATATTATGAGGCTAAAAATTTCTCTATCGGCCTTTTTCAGGTGGTCAATCTTATTCCTTATTAAAAAAGATTTTGCATGAAAGAGGTGAAATGAACTTCCTTCAAATATTTGACGGGAAAAGAAATTGAATACTTTAAATTTGTGAATATTTAAATTCGAGATGGACCAGAACCATTCGATATGTTTTATCAGAAACCACAGAATTTAAGTACAACTGCCGCTATTAAATGAATCAAATATATTGTAAAAATTGTAGTGTGTTTTTTTGTAATAAATATGATTTTCATACATAGGTTATTCATTTATTTGAGGTACTTTTTATTTTCCAATATCAATAAACAATGTATTCAGGAAACTAAAAATAGTAACAAATGCTTGAATGCATGAGACAGGTATTCACCACTTAAAGCAAATTCGCACTGATATGATCATAGATCCATATATACGATTGATATTTGTTCCTGTGTTGACTCTTCAGAAAATATAGAATAAGTTATTTCTTTTGAGGCGTCCCAACTCCCCACCGAATTTATGTTCCTCATCTGAGTCATATATTCCTGAAATCAATATATGAGTTTGTCAACAAATACTTAAAAAAACTACAAAATTTCTTCAAATTAATGTGTAGTTTTTCATTCATTTGAATTATGTTAGAAATTAGAATATTCCAAAGTGAATGTTATTCAATCATATGAATATAATAGACTTCATCTCATGTTGAGAATTAAATATTTCTAGTTTAATATTTACATGAACATAAATCGCTTTAAAGGGCGATTCAAACAGGCTGCTGTGCCCTGCTCGTCAATATATTGATATTAACAGCTTATCCAATCCAACTTGGCACGGTATAATTGGTTCCACATCCGGTTGCGCACTAAACTGACAGTAGATATGTCCCTTATTATTTATCATTTATCGATAAAATGTGAATGAGTGGCTTATTGTATATACTCATATTATACTTTGAAAATATTGTCTCTCTCAAAATGTCACTTAGTTCTAGAATTGATGTGGGTAATGCATGGTCACTTTGATATATAGAACGATTCAACTGACGTTGAGAAGTATAAATAATCAGGAATTAATATATTTATATTGAAAACAGTTTATGAGAAATTTAGTCAGCCAAGTTATGAGACAACTCCCGACTTTTGTACAGCATTCCTGGAGTTTTCTTTCATACAAGACGCTTTATTCGCTAATTTCATGAGTAAAATGCCATTATATGCATATTTGACATGCATGAATATGACTGGGCCTGCTTATTATAAATGACAAGAAATAGCATGGAATCAGGTAGTAGGTACCTTTTTCTCATCGACTTCATATTAAAAAATTTTATTCGAAAATATGAACAAATATTTCAGAATGAAATCATATTTAATAAAAGCTAGAATCGTTATCATTCATTGACCATCAACTAAGTTTTGTTTCCATTCAATATATTATTTTAACCTAGCCAAATCTGGATCTAATACAGGCCACTTATTTTATTAACTGAAAATTATATTTTTTCCATGTTTTTTTTTACAGTGTAGGTATGTAGAAATAAAGCTAAAGTCATAGACCGTGAGCATGTGACGTCACACGCATCAGCCTGCTGGGCAAACAAATCGTATTTCCATAAATAACAATGGTAATTTAATGAGATTATAATTTCAATTCTGAGATACAAAATTCATGAATATACCGTTGCTCATTTCAACTTATCAGTACTTAAATCTACTCTTCTAGTTGCTTGAATCCACAATTCACGTCCTCTTAACAGCAAGAGGATTAATATTCTTCCTATAGTCGAAAATAGAAAGGAATCGATGGATTGAAACTTCACAATCAGTCAAAATTGAGTTATTACCGAGAGAAAATAATTCGAAATATGACACGCCAATGCACAATTAAGACTCTTTAGATCCGTTTTTTGTTTGTCCATAAGGTGGACATCTTATTTGTCCAGCAGGCTGGGCTGGATTTACAACTGTCTGATTTTACTGTCGTCTGGCAGATATGCCCGCGGTCTATACAATTTCTCCGTGTGAATATAGATATAATCTGACATTTTCAAGGTCATACGATTTTGATTTACAAAGGAACCATATTTTCTCGGTTGAAGATTTTGAAATCATTTCAAATCATGATTTCATCAGAAACTTCAAAAATGAATGTACTATCAAAATAATACCTATACCTACGTCACCAAGTCAACTTAACAATGTTGTTAATAAGAATATAATCTCAACCTGGAATAAGTTCATTTTGCAATGTACTGTGGTAATAACAAAGATAATTTTTAGTAATTATATTTTGTAACATGAATATGCTTTTTAGAAGGGCCATCGTGCGGTTTGTAGGAGCCCAAGACAAGGCTTAAATCGGCGCCCCCTCCCTTGGTTAAACCCACGGATAATAGAGTATACGGTCGTTCAATGCCACGTCATTGACTTGTACATGTCACTGGGTAACCAATCAGAAAACATGATTGTCAGCCGGTGTCATTTTTAAACTTCAGCCCTGCTCAAATCATGTTTTCTGATTGGTTACCCAGTGACATGTACAAGTCAATGACGTGGCATTGAACGACCGTATACTCTATTATCCGTGGGTTAAACCCAAACCCATAGATCTATGTAGATCTATGCTTAACCACTGTAAGCTGGATTCAGACAGATCCGAATTCCGATAGTACGACTCTCCGACAGCCTTATAATTGGTCTAAATTTGAATGTAGACCAATCAAAAAGCTGTCAAATCGTCGTCTCATCGGATTTCGGATCTGTCTGAATCCACCTTCAGACGCAGCCATCCCGTTCTCATCCTTGAATAAATATAGGCAACAGTGCATGCATGAGTCATAATTAAATCGAATTTCATTTTGAAACGTCATATCTGTCAAGAAATTATCAAAAACAAGAACAAATCTTGGAATTTATTGGAAATCCCAATAGACAAAATAGATAGGCGACCAATGAGTTGATTGTGAGGGTGCTAAAATTGATAGTTGAGAAAGAGTGAACTCGAATCGTCGAAACTGAACAGTGAAAAATCTTGAAATGGGGAATGAAATGTCTTCTACAGCTATGGAAAGTATCCTTTTTGGAATCATATCGGTAGTAGAAATGGCTATAAAGCATTAGGTTATCATGGTTTCATGTTCTAGGGGGCAAACAATAAACAAACTGATTCCTTTTCAAACCATTTTAAAAGTTGTGTATCTTCATCTTTCATTATTCAAGAAAAACAAAACATCAAAGAAGATACAAACCACCACCTTCGTCTCTCCTGCCGGGGTTCATTCGACATACCTCCTACCTTCTCCTCTTGCAGGGAGGTGATCTGTCCGCTGCGCGGGTACCCCCCCCCCCATGCTCAATAAAGTATAGAAAAACACTGAGGGCGCACCAGTTTGATCATTGCTCTTTTGAAAAAAACAATCAAAAGTTTCTGGGTGGCATTGGTTCATTTGGCAAGTATCTGGAATGCCTAATAGGGATCATCGGATCATGTTGGTTATGTGTCAAATAATCAAACATTGAGTAATGATTATTGTTTTGGAGGTAGATCTACCTTGTTTTTATTGCCATTCAGGAAGGTTTCAAAAATCTGTGTTTAACAAATTTGATGAAATTATATAGATCAGTTTAAAAAAATTACTTTTCCCTGTATGTCAAAGGTAACACTTGCTTTAGAGACCCCTTTCGGATGTTGCAAACAGTGCTCATTTTTCATTCAAATATATATATATATACATATATATATATATATATATATATATATATATATATATAGTTGCAAAAATTATTAATTATTTCCTATCTCTAAGCCTGACTCTTATATGAAATCTCATAATGAATTGAAGCCACTGCACGTCCTTCAAAACAAAACTATCTGCAAGATATTCGAACTTTTTTTTCACTGTTCAGAGAGTTGTTTCTACAAACCACACCATATCCTGGATATCCACTGCTAGTAGCTTACCAATATTCAGTCAATGGAATCTCTCTGAGGGTTTTAATCTATATAATAACATGAAATTGCTGAGAATTGAAGCCTTCAAATCAACTTTGAAAAAGCATTTGAAAAAGGGATTTGGGAAAGCGTTTTTAAATAAAATTTGGCTTGGTCAGTTATGTATTTTTATCAAGTAAGAGAAACAGTCCTTTCTAATATGTCATCTTATTTATATAAACACTTGTTTCAGCTATCAGACCATCCTATCAGAAGATATCCCTCGAAATGCAATATAAGTACCTAATACGTTTTTCGCGAGTATATGTATTTTCAAATTCACGTTTTCTATGTGACTGTTCTCTATATACCGTTCATTAAGGTACCAAAAGATGCTTTTGGAGAGAAAGAGTATTATGTATACAAATGAATTTGCTGAAAAATGGACTTTCATAATTTTTTCCGTGTGCTCTTCATTTGGTGCAGTAACTGTTATGTTATATGTCTTCTTTTTTTTCATCTGTGATTTCGTGATATGTCGTTCATTATAATTGTTGAATTATCTTAGCTTAAAAACTGTTCTTTTTCTCTCTCTCTCTCTCTGACTCTCTATTCTGTAAATTTTTCACATGATAATTTTTTGGAATGAAAAAACAATAAACTAGGTACTATTTTGCTTGAATGAACATTACACAACAATTTAACTAGACTACTTAATATTTACTTATATACTACTTATATACCGTTTGAATGTCATTATTTTGTGGTGGATGGGAATTCTTTCTTCCTAGTTTTTTTTTTGGGTTCTCAACCAACCAAAATATACATCAACATCAATCTTTATTCAAATAGGAAATCCTAATATACAAATCTGTTAGACAAATCGATTACAATACATTCATATATACACATATACCTAAATACCCAACGTAACCTATCCTAATTAATAACACATACACCATTCATTATCTTCCACACCATTTTCTAATAGCATATGAATACAAATAGCGAAAAATTTCTTTAATTACTTGCCTACTTTATATTCTTCCTCATGTATTCAAGCAGCATTGATTTGAACGAATTGAGTGTTGAACATTCTTTAATGTAATTTGGAAGTTCGTTATATTTCAAAAGTCCAAGGTGAAATAAAAACTTCGTGGTTTTAGCTTCATTAGTTCTCATAACATAAAATATGAAAAAATAATTAATATTGGAATCTATACTAATTTAGAAGGGCAGATTGTAGAATTATCCACTTATTTTCATTTATTATAACGAAGGGATGCGAAACTAATATTGAACTTGATTGAGTCGTGATTGAAACTAGATAAAAAACCGAGGAGTTATTAAGTCTTTAAATACATTATCTACCTTTTTCTCGCTAAACAGAGTTTTGCAAGGAAGTATCTAATTTTGAGTCGAAATTGCCAATATATTTGTCAATATTGAGCTTATTCCAATTCTAAGTTTCCTGTAGTATTTTTGAGCGAATATGCTTTGATTAATATAACAATAACAACGTTTTTAATGTGATTCAAAAGAAAGTTGTACCTACTACAAAAATTTTTACTAACCTTTTGACGTAGGAATTCCATTTTCTGTACAAAGTAGGTACACACTCTTGATTTGCTTTTATCTCGATGACAATTCTAATGGTCTGTCTAGTTGAAATATTGTCACCATGTCAAATATAGGAAGCAACTCTAGTATTCTGTTTTCTTATTCATATTGAGACTTTAGAAATAATTTCCATTAGAATAAGACTAATAGACTATTTAAGTCCTTGCCTTACAATCTCTACTTATTTTCCAAGTTTTTTCATGAAAGATCTTTTATAGATATATCTTTTACCAAATTTTTCAAACGAGATAATATTTTGGTTGAGTGAAACAGAGAGTATACAGTTTTTTCTTAACAAATTCAATAGAGCATCTGTTCAATCTGAAATTTGCAGCAAAAGAATTGGAAAGGAATTCTAAACGATGTGAAAAGGAAGAAAAACAAGAAAAAGCTAAGACGAAACAGGCTATACAGAAGGGAAATATGGAAGTTGCTAGAATTCATGCTGAAAACGCCATTAGACAGAAGAACCAGGCATTGAATTATCTACGAATGTCTGCAAGAGTAGATGCAGTAGCGAGTAAAGTACAGTCAGCAGTTACAACTAGAAAAGTTACAAATTCCATGGCGGGAGTTGTTAAAACTATGGACGCAGCTATGAAGAGTATGAATCTGGAGAAAATATCCAGTGTTATGGATAAATTTGAACAGCAATTTGAAGATCTTGGAGTGCAGACAGACGTTCTTGAGAATACAATGGGACAAACGACAACAACTCTTGTTCCACAGAATGATGTTGATTCTCTCATGCAGCAAGTTGCAGATGAAGCTGGGTACGTTCTTTGTACCATCTCACTCTTATATGACCTGGAACCTGTGTGACAAAAGGCTAATTGAAATTATTTCACATTTCAGTTAGAACCATGTTGTTTCAATTTAAATTTCTTATCAGGCAAAACTTTTTCCAATTTGATATTTTTCTATTTATAATTCATATCTGACTTTGATGTTGTAATTTCAGATTGGATTTGAATATGGAGCTTCCAGAAGGACCCCATGGTACCATTGTTAGTAATGCTACTCAGGTTTCGCAAGAACAAGACGAACTCACACAAAGACTTGCCCGCTTACGGCAAACAGAATGATCCTGAGGTCTCAACATCCACTGGAGGAGATGAAACCATGTTGTGATATACAAAAATATCCAAAAAGTATGTTACAAATCATTTAATTATTTTATATGAATATAAAAATTATTCTACTGAGAATTTGAGAGATCTATTCTGAAAAAATCTTCAATTCAGAAATAAAAAATTGTCAATATTCTGTTTTGAACATCCTCTTTATGGGAATACAGACAGATATTCCCTTCAACTAATTGTATCATTGGGTTTGCTGCATATTTTTTGGATTCCTCTAAAACTTGAAGTTTTTATTTTCAAACAGCTTTTGTTGATTAGGATTTAATGCTTATTGTATCTAACTCAATTTTAATTTTCAATAAATTGTATTCATTATTTGTATAGATTTTAATAAAGTAACAATGTTTTCAATTTATTTCTGAAATTCCAATAGAAGGTATTTGATTTGAGTGTTAAAAGCAGTAAAGTGTCATTATAATCACTCTATAGATATCGAGACCGATGCGATAGCGCAGGTATTCAGTTCATTCAACCAACTTTTACCACTTCGAATGACGATCACTCTTTGTCTTTTGCAACTCCCATATACCATTTTGTCAATCTGAACCTAATTTATCCCACCTCATATTGTACATGGCTTGTCATGTCACAACAAAGCGGCAACTGACCCACCAAATGGTGGGCCATGATAAAAATATATCATTTAACAGGATTTTTTGATGGAAATGTGAAAGTGGTGGCTTGTGACATCTTGTAAAGCTGTCTCAAATTTACAACTCATTCTCTTTTGACAATCGGTTCAGCCGTTACTGAGTTATTGGTAGAATTATTCAGACCCGGTTTATTCATAGATGCTTACTAGAGGTCAGCCATCAGAGGAATGAGTCCGGAAAAAACATATGATACTGTTTTTTTTTTCTGGCTTGAAGTGTTCATTGGGACGTAAATTACAAGAATCCTGATTTTCAAACACCATTTCCTATGGCAACATAAGTTTTTTTTTTGCAGGGTGAAATTTTTCACTTTGTGCCAAATTTTTTATTATAAGTTTCCCGCTTCAAAAACCTCATTTTCGTCCTAGCTTTTCAATACTGTCACGAAATCCCCTAGGACTGGTCCTGTCGGTCGTTAAATGGAATATGAGGGGTCGAAGAAAGAATGTTTACCTGCGGGATTCTGAATCGCGTAGAAATTTCGATACATGTTAGGACATGAATGGATAAATCCGGAAAATTCTCCATAGGCGTAGGCAAGTATAAATACGGAGGCGTTCTAGTAAAGAGCGTTGGGTAGTTTAGGTGAGCAGTTTAAGTGATTTGTAAGCCAATTATAAACCAGGTTTGTATTGTGATAAAGTTTTAATAAAAGTAGTTTAGAGTTGTAATAAACAAAGGAAATATCGTAGCAATACTCTCAGCTTGAGCTGTTGTATTGTATTTAGTGTTACATACCTGCAAGATTTAGATTTCTTCATATTGTTATACCTTGTGGATTTTTTTAAATTGATTAATCTTTGTTATTGTACTATTCCCATATAATATACTTTTTAATCCACTTTATTGTATGAACTACATTTATAGCACTGTAATATTCTTATCTAAAAAGGGCCTGGCCGTGAATGAAAGAATAAATAAAATGACCGTAATACAGCATCACCAGAGAATCAAAGCAATGATTCAGAAAGTATTCAATTTTTCAAAATCAACATCTATATAAGAAGTAACACTTCTAATATTTATGAACACCCACAGACAGTTAATGCACATAAAGGAAGAATAGTGCTTAAAAAAGCTACTTGCCTAGGCTAGACGGAATTGATTCATTGAAGACAGGTCTTTCTTCATCAGTTTGTACACCAGGAACACGCTTTCAGCTTTCTTGGGATACGAATATAGTCCAGTACGTGGGTACCGAAAAGGGGTGTTTGAATGCAAAAAATGTGGTAGTAGCGATTTTTTAGTATGTTTTTAAGCTTGCAGCCCTCATGAAAAATCCAGTTTTCGACCTCAAGGCGCATGCGCTCGAGCCGCCATCTTGGATTTCAGGTAAATTTTTTTTGATAAAAACTCAAAAAAGGTGGCTTTTACTACAAAAGATGTTCTATGGAAAGTTAAAGAAAACAAAATTTCCTACATATTTTTCGTAGAATTCTTTGCTCACAGACTCGCTCACTAACTGGAGCATCGTTGCAGGGTTAGAGACGTGTCTCTCTTCTATAGATATTTTCACGGTCGGTGCTCTTATGGATTCTTATCAATCGTTCCACGCTTGGCAATATGTACACGGATGACTCGACGAGTACAGAATTCCCACCCCTTTGTTGTGAACTTGGAGACCTGTCAAACCTCTTTTGCTCAGGGATCTTATTTCAATAGAACAGTTGAGCTTTGGAACTCCTTGCCGAAAAAGTTTTTTCCTAAGGGTTACAAACCTCACTTCTTCCATCAGTGGAATTTTGGAAGATCCATTCTTATCGGATGCCTACGTCAAACAAAAGAACACACCCTTCAAGTTTCAGATCTCAGAGGTTTAGGCTGTGCTATGATTCACCCCCAAAATAACTTTCTACCCCTTTTTAACCCCGTTAGACGATCAATGTCAATAAAATACGAAACTGGCTATTTTCCAGGACTTAGGAAAAACACTCAAATTATACTAAAGGTTGAACATTTTGCCAGTGTCAATTTGGGGCACACACTTTAGGAACAATTGCTGGGATCCCATCAGATACACAAGCCTTTTCATCAACATATTTCTTAAACTTTGTTGGTGAAAAGTCATTTCAGGCATATGACTGATTCTTTTCCCGGTGAGTACTAAGTAGAATTTCCAGCAAACATATTAGCAAATATATTCGCTTTTAGTTGGGCAGTGGTGGCTTGTGATCCATCCCCTTTGGTTAAAGGGGAAAATGAACTGAAAGTGAAATTCTTAGCGACAGCTTTAGCAAGTGACCAAAATGAAACAGAAGCCTTTGGACATTCAAAAAGTCTTGAACAAATTCTATAATTATGTGCTCCTTTAGCAGCTTCAATTGTTTCACTATTGAAATTATACTTTTTGTTGGAAGATTATCGAACTCTGAATGAAACTGCTAATAAAACAGAAACAGTCATTTCGATTTTCAAAAATATACTGGGGTAGGAAAGTTAAATATTGGTTTTCACGGGAAAGAAACGATCACAGATAACAGTACATGTAGGCCTGACCTAGGGTTCATTTATAAATATAAACAAACTCTTAAAACCATTCTCAGTGTGGGAATCACCTTCAACAATGTCTGCCACAGTTGCAGGCAAAACACAAGACCCAAAAACCTTAAGATCAAACCCGATTACAATGACAGAAATGTAAATTGACTCATACCACTTCCTAGGAACCTGATATTTGAATTAATATCTGATAAAGTGCAGTATTGAATAGGTACCCAAGTACTGTGTCCAGGCAAATATGGAAATACACAAGAATTCACAGAATTGTAGTCATTTGACAATTTGTCGTTTCTTTTGTAATTCGTAGCAAATGATTATGACATTTTCCTACACCAAAACTATACATATTTTCTATTCTTATGTTCCACCTACAAGGCTGGCATCATCAAAATAGATATGGACTGTTTTAATCATATCTCCTGATGATGGTAACCTCACTGGCGAAACGTGGGCGCGAGAATTAAGTGAAGTTTTGTTCATTTCAAAATGTTCATTTTTCTACGCCACCCCTTCAAGTTATTTTGGGAAGTAGTTTTTTAAGGTATTAAAAACATTACATATCTTGAATGATATGTGTGATGATTGTACAGGACATGAAAGGTACAAAAGTTATAAAATATAACAATATATATTGTTGAATCTGACAATAAGGATATATTGGTTGGGCAACCAGAGTCTTCTTATAAAAATCATTTTATTAATAAATAATAGGCAAACCACACATCTCAGTTACTTGTTAATCCTAAATAATCGTCCATCAGAGTCCCAATTGCAAACTGAAAAAAAAAGTTTCCAGTTAGGTTCATGGTTATATTAATATTCCAAAATATTGAACAGACAACCCTGACATAAGAGCTCCTGTTCCCTAATTATTGCTATTTTTAGCTGAGCGGAAGTGACTTTCCCAAAATGTACAATTTTATGTGAATAGTGCACTCCAATTTTACTTGAATTCTGAACAACCCTTTCCATAATTGAATTTTTTTGCAGGATGTTTTTTTTCGACATCAAAAGGTATAATCATGGAATAAATGAAGCAACTCAACAAAAATGAAGCTACCATCAATACCCTGTGCTATTGGAACTTTCCAAGAGGAAAGGAATTTTTGGTACACCATTCCTACCAGTGGAATCAAAAGTATATGGGGCTGAGGGACAGATGTAACATTTGTTTCCATTTCAAAAATAAGTACAAAAATATTTGAAAATGTACTCACAATACCAGAAGCATCAACTCTAGTTCCAACAATTTTGAGCCTTATCTCTCCTTCAGCATGTATTACTACTTCTTCATCCTTTGTTTTATAGCATTGGGGATTAACGTTAGGGCAGAACTCCATTTCTGCTGGTATCGAGTGGTGTGAAATGAAGCATGACAAAGGTCCTATTTCAGCAAACATTCCAACTTTATTGACTTGTCGGACTACCGCATCAAGCACCTCACCCTTGAACGGGCGAAAAACGATAGCCTTGTATTTCACTGGATATACTACAAAACCCTGTCCAGGAAGAATCAAGCCTGCTCCAATGCTATCAATTGTAGTAACTGCTATAACGAATCCATATCTGAAAACAAATGACTGTTCATATAAAAATATGCAAAAATTAACATTGGATGATATCAGAAAGGACTTTCAGGCCAAGTTAATGCTTGAAATTAGGTTCTCATTGACAAAATAATCTATCTTATTTTCGCCGCCGAATTTCAATTGGAAAATATATTTTTTCGGAATAAAAGGTCTAAAACAGTGGAATGAAGTATAATTGGACGGAGTTATGCAGAAAGCTACCAACCCACAATATAACAAATATTGGGTTGGGTGCGTATTTGGGTGATAAAATACCCGTTCTTCATTCTGTGAAAACCTACCAAGCCCCACCTGATTATATAACCCAGAGGATGTAGAATAGAATAAAATTTAATTATTTCTCATATCGTATCTTTTGCTTTAATTACCCGCTCTGCAAAATGCAAAAACCAACCAATCCATAAAAAGTCGCCATTTTCACCTCTATTTTATATTTGGAATATTAAAACATACCTAAGATATCAAACGACATATCTCAGATCCAAAAACAGTTACAAAGTAGTAGCTAAACGACCTACAGATTTTTTTAATAAATTAAAACTTTAGAGCTGATTATCTCAGTTCGTTACTATTGAGGGTTGGTAGCTTTCTGCATAACGCCGTCCAATTTGGCATGTTAATGAAAAAACAAGTGGGTATCATTGATCTTATTGTGCAAAATGAAAGTAACAAACTTTCTTTTTCCTGAAATTTGAAGGGACATAGCTTCCAACTGGAGACAGAGGTCGAGTTTTTACTTGGGATTTGTGTTCTACTCAGCCAAATACCACTCAATACACAATAAAATGAACTACTGTAATTTACATGGAAGAAACAATGTGAAGGTATCAGTGGTTCTGATGATATAGCATTACGTGTGCACTCTTGATTAAAGACAAGATATAACTTACTTTCCAGTGCATGTTCCCTCGACCTCCGTGTAAAGCTTAGTCTTTACTTTTTCCAGTAGCTGTGGACCAAAATACTGAGGATGCAGAAGAATCTCATGTTCAAGCGAAATCTGTGAAAATTAGGTTATGATCAAACTATTGAATGAGATTTGTTTACTTACGTGATAGAACATAATTTGAATGTTTTGTTTTTACGAATTATTAAAGGATATCATCAACCCAATTCGAAACCTGTCTCGAATTGACCAAGTACGTTAAAAACAATCAAGAGATAAGAGTACAATTTACGGTTCGCGGGTTGGCGGTAGTCGCGGTACTGCTACTGACAAGCGGCGTTCGAGTTGACGCCCGGAACGACCCGGGCGAGCACTCAATAACCTTATCGCATTTCTTTTGAAGCTCGGAGCGAGTTCTGTTCTATTGTTTTCAATGGCTTTGAAAGCCCCGTTAATGCACTGAATGCCACTGCACGCTTGATCGGGCTTCAACTCGAACGTAGCATAAGTAAAAGTAAAACTGTAAACAAAAACAACCAGTGCTCAGTGCTGCCCATAGAAATAATTAATAAATACTAGAATG